>JAVYIG010002782.1:0-228106 GCA_035222895.1 Strongylocentrotus droebachiensis
AACATAAACAAAACCCTACTCAGCTGTGAACAATCTTGAAAGGTCTTAGTGGCAGTAATGCCCAATTTTCTGTTGATAAACTTGGAGTAAATGATGAGTATGTTCATAAACCTCTCAAAATAGAAAAAAAAACTTAATCGTTCATTTGTAAGGTTTTGTGTTATACCATTGGGTGCTCCCAAGATTTCTGATAATGGTAATGTGCATCATGTTTCTTGTAACCATATTTTTGCTTTTGCGGAAATTGATTCACAGTGTGTACTAGAGATTCTTAAAATGCTGGATATTAAAAAGGCAATAGGTATTGATGGATTGGACTCTTAATTACTTAAAGAAGCTGCACCGATTGTGTCATAGCAATTGACTCAGATGTTTAATTTTTCAGACAGGTCAGATACCAAATGATTGGAAGACTGCTATTAGTCAAATCAAGCCACAAAAGTGGTGACAAGCAATATATAAATAATTATCGCCCGATATCGATTATTCTCATTGTAATGAAGGTTCTCAAAAGAGTGGTTTATGATTCACTTCATGTACTTTTGCAAAAGACAAACACCCGGTTCAGACGGTCTCCTAATTGAATTTTAATAAATGTTATGGAATTGATAATCTTTGCACTTCAATGCGGAGAGGAATTATTACTCTGATACCCCAAAAAGACAAAAATGTACTCCTTTAGAAAAACTGGCGTCCCATTTCGCTGTTGAATAATGATTACAAAATTTTAGCTAAGGTTATTTCTTTCAGGATGAAGGTTTTAGATTCACTTATTATGAAGATCAGTGTGGTTTTTTGAAGGTCGTTATATTGGAGAGAATATACGTCTGTTTATTGACATCACTGACCTATTGTAAATGTAATAATATCCCAGGCATTGCATTATGCATAGATTTCGAAAAAGCATTTGACAGAGTAGAATGGAAGTTTTTGTATACAGTGTTACGTAAGTTCATGTAACCCATCAGGTTTACTAATCAGCCTCTTTGTAATTATGTGTATAACTGTGAACACATACGTTTGTATGAACCATCTTGATCTATTCCTCGTTGATTCATTTTTTGTCTCTTCTCTTATGATCTTTAACTAGTCCTTCTGGTTGAGGTTACACAAAGCCAGATCAAGAGCAGTCTACATTTATGCATCTTGGTGACTTCTGAAATATTTAGACTTCTTGATAAGGCTTTCACTTTCTGTTGAAGGCACCACTTTCACGAAGAAGAACGCAGAGTAGAGGTTACTTTAAACTGTCTAGTTTCAATTGTATGTTTACTTGCTTTTCCCTGTATCAAGTACCAAGTATCATTTGTACCACAGCTGTAATAAAGCATATACAAACGTACATTCAGTGATTGCATCATTTTTTGCTCTAAACCGCAAAAATCTTTGTTAATAAAAACTAAGTTTTCTTTTCCTTTAACAAGGGTGCGTTTCGTATTGACAACGTATGAAGAGTTTTTATGCAAAAAACACAATTTTTTTTCTTTTTTTTTCTTCTTGATCTTTAGTTGAAAATACATGAAACTCAATTTGACAAAAATGGATAAAGTGGTTTTTGCATTCAAACTCTTCATATATACATTACAGTTTGTTTACCTACAAGTAATTATGTACCATAGCTTTGGTGCTAGTGAATTTGGTCTCAAAATGGAATTGATAATTTTATTTTCCCAAGGCACTTTGGAGATATTTGCAACCGAAGAATAGCACTTTAAGGAGAAATATAGAAAAGAGATGTAAAAAAATGAAAAGAAATTAAATTTGTCAGGACACTTGATAAAGCCACAAAAATGTTAAATGATATTAACCAAATCTGAATTCTACAATCATGAAATTAATCAAATCAAATGTGATATTTCCTTTTGAATAATGATAATGGACCAATGATGACAAAGCTGGTAAAAGAAGGAAAGGCCGAAGAACAAAAAGGTGGAGGAGGAGGAAGGTAAAAGAATGATGATGATAAAACAAAACAAGAAGAAGAAAAAAACAGAAACAAAGGGCAAGAATTAAGATGATAATGATGCAACTAATAAGAGTGAATATGATGACGATGGGAGGAGAATAGGGTTAGGATGATACCTAATGATAAAACAGATTGAAGATGATGTTGGGAAGAAGAAAGAATGATTATATCGAAGAGATGAGACTGAAAGAGAGAAAAGAACAGCAGCAACACTAACAAGAAGGAGAAGAGGGAATGATTAACATTGATTTCAAAAGATTAGAAATAAATAAATAAATAATTAAATAAAATTGATAAGAAGAATGATGGTGACGACAATGATAAGACAAAATTTAGGATGATCATGATTAGAAGAGTGATGATGATAATGATAACTTATGATGGTGCTGATGAGAAGGAGAAGAAGATAAAATGATGATGATGATAATGAAAAGAAAAAAGAATAATAATATTCCACTTTTATATAGCGCTTAAATGGAACTTCCACCATGACATCAAGTTCGTTCTAATAAAGCAGAAAAATTAGAGGAACATATCAATGAAAGATTATTAACATATTAATGATAATCATGAATCAAAGAGATGAGACTGAAACTAATTTCGAAAACCCTCGGTTAGCCTAAATAGAGGCTGAATAATTTATTTTATAATAACATTAAATTATGAAAGCATATGATATTGAAAATAATGAGTATGGGTTAGGGTTAGGGCTAGGGTTAGGGTTACAGTGTACTGTAATGAGCATTAGAGGGCGCTTTACGTTTTCGCCTGTAAATACCCCCTTTTTAAAATGTTGTATTAAATTCATTTAAAATCCTTTTCAAAGAGAGAAACGATTGAAAACGATTCTGTAAATGTTTAAGTTTCAAACAGAAACATGCTTATTACGAATGAGTGTGATGAGATGAATACAGCTGGCTTTGTAATATGACGCGCACTTATATATTTTTATTTTACACCGAAATTATCAAAATCCTAGAAATATTTATACGTCCTTTTATATACTTTTTACGAAGGTACTGGTTAAAATTTTCTGGAATGGCTTTCATCAAAGCTTATTCTTGCTGTTTCTGTACCTGGACTTTCGATATTTTATCCCTAAATTTAGAAAATTAGAAAAGATGTTGGCGCTCACTTATAAACGGGGGCATATAATTACTCGCAGTTGTAAGCAGAAATCTTTTTTTTTAAATATATTTCAGCAAATCCTGAGTGAAATTTTGTTGGGAAGTGTCGGAAAATATTTCAAAGTAACTAAATCCGCTTTTTATTTGAAGTTTATAACCCAAATAAAAAGGAAAATATTATTTTCTGAGGTGGAATATATCACTAGATTTTTATTATTCTTGATAACACCTCTAAATGGGAAGACGCTGCATACTAGTAAGGAGTCCAAGGGATACCTCTAAAAAAACAGCGAAAAGAACACTAGCGAATTGAAAATCCATGGAAGAATGTAAATATTGTTTTTATATATAGAAAGGAACAAAAACTGCTATATCTTGTGCAAAATATCAGCCGTTATTTGTAATTAATAAGACTGCGATTCCAATGTCGCCAACTTTATTAGCGAATGAACTGCGTGATATAGGCCATAGGAGAAGCTCTCCATCGCAAATGATCCTTTCTCAAACCAGTCTTGTCGTGCACTTACTCGCTCCGGAGAGAGAGAGACAGAGAGAGAGAGGGAGGGAGAGAGAGGGAGAGAGAGAGAAGGGTGGCTAGAGGGGAGGACAAATAAAGAGACAGACAACTTATTTTCAACTTGTTCTAAAGAGACAGCTAATAAGATAAAGGGGAGTACAGGATGAATCCTTTTTTCAAATACATGTATGACCCTTTGATCTTTGACCTCATGACCCTAAAATCTAATCAGTCCATTGGCTCTGCAATATACATAAGCCTACATGTCCTGAGTAATCCATCAATCTGTTCTACTGACAATGCGTTCAAGAGCTATGTGTGCATACATAATGAGCCCCATGACCTTTGGCCTCATAACCCCAAATTCTAATCAGTTCATATTGGCTCTGCAAGATACATGCATGACCCAAGTTTGGTGGTAATCAGTTCTTGAGATAAAGCGATCACTCTATCTATTTGTGCATACATAATGAGCACTGTGACTTTATGAACCCAAAATCTAATCGGTTCATTGGCTCTGCAAGATACACATGCCTACATGACCCAAATTTGGCGGAAATTCATTAATCAGTTCTTTGAGTTAGCGTGATCACGAGAACGAGACGTACAGACGTGCGGACGGACGGACAACCCACAACATGACACCGGCTACTTTGTCGTGAAGGCATAAAAACACTTTAAGTCTTGTTCCTGATACGCCCTCCGCCCTTTTGCCTTTTATATCTTTTTGTAGATTAACGTATACTATTAATTCATGAACTATTTGTATTTTGGTTGTATTAGTGATTTGTAATTAACTAATTATGTACATGTATTATTTTCAATTGCAAAGTTTTATTGATTTGATGTAATTTGTAATGCTAATTCTGTTTCCTTTACTTATCAACTGTTTACCTTCTTAACCGCTTAGAGGCATAATGCAATTTACGCTATAGAAATGAATCTTATTATTATTATATTAAACACAACGACCACATGAATATGTAAGATTTTTAGTATATTTTATAGTCCACTTCACATGGTATATACATTAAGACTTTATTGGCTCAATGGCGTATTGAGGACATATTTGATGTACATGTATTCAAATCGATTTCTAGAGATAACTTTTAAGTAACACCGCATATCACCATAGGTTTGTTGTCATATGATGGATAATTAAACTACCTTCCAGATTTTAAGCAGAATTTTTTTTTTTTTTGAGAATATGAGGATATCTTTCCCTCCCTCTAATTTTGGCCAGTATCTCATAAAATTAACTGGAAGATGGTGATTGGACATTTAGTAATACGGATGGTTCAACGGATTAGGAGTGTTAAGAACAATTGACAAGTACATGCACTTCTACAAATTTCATATACCGGGTATTCATGTTCAATTCAATTTGTTTTATCAAACCATTTAAAATCAAAATCAGTATACAAATCATGCATGTATGAAAATTATTAATACAGTGTAAATGGTCAGGGTGCATTTGTCTTGGCCATGGGAAAGATTTTAGCAGATTTTGACCAGCAGTTAGAAGGGGGGTGCAACTGCCCATGCCCACATTTTCTGAAACATCACAGAGTATAGAAGAAGTACTGCACTCAACATTCTTTGAAATTTCTGAATTACTAAATGTACACTGTAATTACACTGTAAATACAAGGTCCAACAGAAATTATGTTCTCTGGGGTTTTGGAATCCTCAACAGAATTAACAGACTAGCTCAATGTTGATGATGATCAATCAATATGAGCAATGCATGGGAAGACTACATAAACAGGTTGCAACACAATTCGGTTCAAAGTTGTAAACTATTTCTAGTAAAACAATAAACAATATAAGACAAACAGTAGGCTTGCAGGTGCACCATGTGAGGGAGAATGAGGATTGAGGAGTCCTGCAAAGGACTCTCGGTAATCTTTCTTGAGAGTTTGCAGTCCTGCAAAGGACTGTTTCCTGACGACAGATAGTCAACCTGTTTGAAACGTCGAGCCACTCCAGCCACTCATCCTCTCCAAGCACTATAGTTCTCCTTAGAACTATAAGCTAAGAACGATAACCAACAGTCTTTTTCAAGACTATACCAACAGTCCTTTTTCAGGACTACAAACCCTCAAGAAAGATTACCGAGAGACCTTTTCAGGACTCCTCAATCCTCACTCTCTCTCACATGGTGCACCCGCAAGCCACCATGCAAGCCGATACTTACAAGCAGCATCTAATATTAGACAATACTTCAAGATTAACCCAATAAGTTATTGCTACTAGGGCACATGGGAACAAAAAGAAGGAGAAACTCAGATTGTTTTCCGTCGATACCCAGAGCACAATCTTCCTTTTAATTCTATCTAAGGAGTAAAATTCAATTTGTAAAACAAATCTAACTAAAATGCTCCAAAAGTTGTTTTCTGAATCATCATGTTTGTAAAGCTATTCAAAACATAAAGAGGGTTATCTTACCAGTAAATCTAAATTATGTCTACCGGTACGCATCGTAAACATGACATTAAAACTAAAGATTAGAACAGCATTGATGCCCCTATAGGTCTACATTAAAAACAGATAAAATCATCTTATCAGTACAAAAAAACTCATGTCAATACAAAAATTAAAAAAACAATCCATAACAGCAACCATACCCCTACATTACAAAATTGGATTATGTGATAACATGCACCTAAAGAGAAGGTTGAGTTCTGGGAAGAGGTGAAAAATAATTTGTGAGCGTTATCATTCTTATTATGCAAGTGTGGTAGAACATCAGATAAGACATGTTCCCTGAAAAGCATGGCTCTTCAAGTGCCTTCATATTCTAAATATGTCATGTAACATCGTAAAACTCAGGGGGTAGGATTTTTACGGCACGTGTTCGTTTAGTCCCATATACATCTTTCTGTGTACAGTGTTTTTAACTTTACCAAGACTTGGCCAAATTTCTTATCATTTTGATGATTCCAGAACCTTGCAATACACACAAATTCTTATATGCTAGATGATCAACCATTTCTGGTCGATTCCACACCGTTTCTTTCACAATGCAATCACATGACCAGAACTCAACTTCATCTTTAAAGCATTGACCATTTTGAAGCCCTAGTAGACAAGCTTTCATCCACCGCTATGGGATTTCTCAAGCAAAGTGATTCTATCATTTTTCATACAGTTCCTTGCAACCTCCTGCCTCCCTCCCTCAACATCACTGCGGTGAAGATAGGTCACAACGAATACCCAGATCTTTTTTTATCCAAATAAAATATTACATCTTTCTTGGCCAGAAATATATTTCAAGTTCAATAACCAAAGCATCATCCTATCCAATATCATGTCCAGTATTTAAGTATTCTCTGAGGCTATCGTCCCCACAACCACAGACTCTACCCACGGGACAAATACTCCCTAGGACAACCACCCTACTAGGATAATAGCCCCTTGACACCTTAATTAGATATCCATCGGGCAGTCAACCCAGATACACTAGGGCTACAGCAGTTTATCCCAGTCGGTGCCATTTAAAAAAGTCAATGGCATGTTAGGATGTGGATAGCAAAATCATTGATTCAGTTGTGCATGAACCATTGTTTTCCTCATTGCATTTATCTACGAGTTCTCGGTGACCCAAGGGGACTTCTCTCACATGTGTCGTGGTCGTGTGGTTTAAGGCGCTTGACTGGAGATGCGAAGGTTGAGGGTTCGAATCCCGACCCGGCACTAATATCCTTTGGCAAGATATTTACCTGCACTTGCTACTCTCCACCCAGGTGTTAAATGGGTACCCGGAAGGATGCGAAAGTTCATGTGGTTGGACAAGCAAGTGTGCGCTTGTAAATGCTCCCCAGCGAGTGGAAAATGTGCACACATCGTGTGTGGGTAAGCCTGAATCTGATGACCGGGGTAATAATAGATCTGTAAAGCGCTTAGGCACATCGTTGGATCGATGTGTTGAGCGCTATATAAAAAACAGAATATTATATTATTACATTATCGTTCTCCAACGTTCACATTTCTCTTTCAGAAGTCCCGAAAGCATGCTACCAAGGAGTAGAATAGAATAAAGTCCGCTGTTCATGAGGCGGGCGCTCTAACCACTGAGCCACCACGTTCAGTTCCTCATAGCATAGTATGGGTTATAGGTAACCCAAGGAGACTTCTCACCCTCGTCTTTATCCTTGGATAGGAAGAGGGACTTATATACCTCAGTCTTCTTAGAGTTATACTCTGGTCTAGTGGTAGATGGGTCTAAGTCTTGCTTGTGTGACCTTCCTGGGAGGTCCTCAGGCTTTCCAGTCATTACTCCAGTGGCGGTGCCTTCCTTTTTACCTGGAATGAATTTCTTGCTGAGGCTTATGGCCTTGGTGGTCTGTTTATCACTGCTGCTATCACTATGTGTGCTAGGTACTGCTGCTGGTAAGAAAATGAAATGGATATAAATTTAGTCAAAGGTAGTGAATTAATTACGTATTAATTGAGTATTAATTACGTTTCGCTATATTATCTATTAGTGACAGTGGTACTATCCTCGGTATAAATTGCTTTATTGTATGAATTGTATAAATTGCTTCATTATACGGAGAGAGGCTTTAAACTAACGTCCTAACGTAATGAACTGATCGCAACTAATATTCAACCACTTCATCCTTTCCTTCCTAATGAATTCTTTAAAATAACAAGCCAAATAACAATACGGAAAAAACTACTAACAATTTACTGACATTGTTAATTGCACAAACACAACGCCACTAGGCTATCGTTGATCCAACAGTAAAAGTATTAAGAAAGGACCAGTAACTACGCCCTCTCACATTGCCTGGCGGAACCATTTCAAGGGAAACACAAAAAGTGGTCTTTGTAGACAGGTTCCTTTAGTACATTTTTCATCGAGAAACCATTTTCAAGGGAAACACAAAAAGTGGTCTTTGTAGACAGGTTCCTTTAGTACATGTTTCAATGAGAAACCTTTTTCAAGGAAAACACAAAAAGTGGTCTTTGTACTTTGAAGACAGGTTCGTTTAGTACATTGGGGCAGCGCCAGAAGCGTCACAACATGTGACATGTGCGCTATATGTGAAGCCACCATTATAGAGAAACCATTTTCAAGGGAAACAAACAATGTGGTCTTTGTAGACAGGTGGTCACTAAAGCAGGTTTGACTGTATATAGAAAGACGCATGTTCTGTATGACATATGATAAAATCAGCTCTATCTTGCCAAGTAATTCATATATTTACAGGCCCCCCTAGTAGATTACTGGTACCATAAAACAAATCTTCACTGCTGATTCCTTTCTTTAATGACCAGAAAATGCTGTCTACATACAGAACCGCATTTTTTAAATATATTTGTTAATGTATATTGTGCACAGGTACTGGTTTAACCATCAGAATTATGAAAAATATTCCAGAGCATAACCTCAAGATAATTTCTAGAAGAAAAAAGAATCTCCAATGCAAAATAAAAATAAACTACATTAAAAATACAAGACAAACATATGTTTCCATCCTAAATTTGTTATAGGAAATGGATGGAATTATTTGTGACATATCACAATGAAGAAAAAGAAGCCTATACCGGTAAAATAAATGTCAACTGACGTCCATGACCTTCACCTATTAGCCCCAAAAATGTAATACACCAGTTTACGGTAACAGCAGTGCGCATGCGCAGACATGGGCGCCATTTTAATTTACGAGTAAACAAACCATTGACCTCTAGAGGTCAGTGGTTTACGCGTAAATTAAGATAGCGCCTATGCAAATATGATGTGAGCGCACAGCCCTGGCAGTGACGCTACAATACATGGGCATCTGAAAACATTGATGACATCCCTGCCTGCGCTCATATCATATTTGCATGGGCGCTATCTTGATTACGCGTAAACCACTGACCTCTAGAGGTCAATGGTTTGTTTACTCGTAAATTAAAATGGCGCCCATAACCGTAAACTGGTGTATTGTATAGTAATACCGTCACCATGTTTAGATGTTGCTATATCAAGGCTAAAAAACTTAAATTTTAAAAATTGACCTCTGTGACCTTTGGCTTTGACCCACTTACCTTTACTCTAATGAGACTTTCTTCCTGTGGTGATACATACTATCACCAACTTTGAGGCCAATAATTTGAATGGTTCTTATTAAAGATATCGCGATACCAAGGATAAAACTATAATTTCATCAGTTAACCACTGTGACCTTTGACCTACGCTGTAGTTACCCAAAAAAAATCTAATCAGATTGTCTTCTTATGGGGGTAAATACTTTCATCAAGTTTGAAGTTCATATCTCAAGTGGTTCTTGAGTTATCCTGTTTTAACGAGAAAGTGGACGTATAGACGGACGGACTGACAACTCAAAAACATAATGCCTCCGCCCCCACCTTCGAGGGGCGGAGTCATAACAATAGATGGATATCTCTGATGGTCATTTAGTCTAGGAAAACTGAGCCTATGCTCTACCACTAGAACTAGTCTGCAAGCACAGACCCTAATTTGACACTTTATCAAAAAATCATTGTGCCTTGAGCGAAGCCTAGCCCAGCTACCTACTGGTTGTGTCAGCTACAGTGCATGGCCTATGGTAGTCTTATAGTGCAGACTCACTTTAACAACTGACCAGGGTTTGTGCTTGCAGACTACACAAGAACAGCACCTGACTGGGCTGTGATTCAATCAAGGATTGGAATGAAAAATACAATTTCATCTTACCACTTTTTGTTTCAGCCTGCTCTTTTACACCATCCACTTTCCTCTTTTGGGCCTTTTTTGCTTTCTACAAATAAGAGATAGTAATAACTCAAATTAATAAAGAAACACTTAACAACAAAGAAGAAGGAAGAGAGGAGAAAAATACAGAAGAGAAACAGAAGATGCAAAAGAAGAGAATAATAAGATCTTGAGATAACATAAAAGGGGGGCTGGGCAGACTGATGGATGGACAGACAGGAAACCTGATTATATATTGCCTCTGGTATTACCTTTGAAAGGAAGGGGTATGAAAATGAATGTCAAAAACATCTAAAGAGAGATAAATACTGAAAAAGCAAGCAATTTAAAACTGAACAAGAAGAGTAGAAAAATAGACCCATGATCGTCCCAACAATACACAAGTGTTCTTGAAGAAATATATATTCATAGGAGTACTAATAAGATGTTTAAGGTTATAATTGTCATTATGATATTCAACATCCTTACAATGATTGGAGAGATATATTGTTGATGATGATGACGATAACAATGATAATACAAATGATGTTGAAATTAACAGTAATCATACAAATGGTGATAATGACAATGATCATATCAAAGAATGCAAAATTTAAGAAAACCCAAATTATTGATTTTTGTATCAATATTTGTCTTTAAACACATTTTTTTTGGGGGGGGTGGGGGAATCTTTGCAGAAGTGTGTCTTAAATGACATCTTTTCACATTATGATACAATTTAAGTGAAATTTTGCCATCAAATTGTTGGGGCTCTTACTTTTTAGAGGGGCTTTAAAGAACTTTTCAAATACCTTTTCTGCTTTGGCCAGTGCTCTTCTCTTATCCATTTTTTCTGTCAGGATTTTGACATCTTCTTCAGATCCGTTGATGAGGATTCCATCTTCTATTGAAAAATCTTTGCCACACTACAAAAAAAAAAAGAGATAAAATGCTTGAGCCAAACTTTGCCACACTACAAAAGAAAAAGTGATAAAATGCTTGAGCCAATCTTTGCCACACTACATAAAAAAAGAGATAAAATGCTTGAGTCAATCTTTGCAACACTACAAACAAAAAAGAGATAAAATGCTTGAGCCAATCTTTGCCACACTACATAAAAAAAGAGATAAAATGCTTGAGTCAATCTTTGCCACACTACAAAAAAAAGGAGATAAAATAGTTTAGCCAGTCTAAATAATAACTAAAATTACTTGGAGGAATGCACTAAAAGAATGTAGAGGTGTTGTGGTCGAGTGGATATATGTAACTGGACTGTGGATCACAAGGTCCGTGGTTCAAGTCCCGCCGCGGCACTTATGTCCTTTGGCAAGACATTAATCTACATTTGCCATACTTGACCCGGATTAGGTAAAATGGGTACCTCGCAGGAATGAATTCCTTGAAATGGTACTAATTTCCAAAGCTCTTTGGAAGTGCATAGAGACGTTATAATGTGATATGCGCTTTACAACAACCGAACATTATTATCATGAATTGAATTAAAGTTTGCAATTATTATTTCATTGCATCCAGTGGCTGCATTGTGCTTCGATATTCATAAAAACATGCAAACCATGAATATTTACACACTTTAAAACAATTATAAAGGCATACATTAATATGATAATTAATTTATATACCATAGTTTAACATTTTATAGTATTCAATAGGAGAAAGTATTATTCTCATTGAATATGTAGTTATTCAATCTTTTTATTAAATGGAAATTTGGCATGAAACACAAAATAATGAGTTGTTGACAAGAACTATAAACATCATAATGAAAAACATAATTGATAGACAAAAAGCTTGACAAACTTCATTCCAGATAATGAAATGTGGTCTCTCAGAAATCTTTGCAAACAAAATTGAAAACCTTTCACATAACATTTCATAATATGTGTTAATTAATTCATATTCAAATGAGTAATTTTAACCTTAAATTGAGTATTTTCAGTCTCAAAATATCTAAATATTTCAAAAATGCAACATTTTTCATGTTCAAGTTCAAGTTTATTAAAACCAAATCAAACATAAACAATGGTACAAGATATAACAGCAAGGAACACAAGAATGATAGGTTTGGGACCCCAGTGAAGCACAGCTTGTGGGCCCCTTTACACAGTACACTATACAGTAGGTATATAATGGCAAGGATTTTGAGCAAGAAAGAGCAGTTTTATAGTAGTTGTTTTTTCTAGAAACACCATTAAAGATACAATGTCCCTTTTGCAGCCAACATCAAATTCTGTAGAACTTTGCAGGAATTATAAATATGTCATGTATGTCCTATCTGTGAAATTTAAACGTTAGCAGTGTCCTAAATATTCAAGTTATGCAGGGAAACCCGTTTACTTGCTAAACTTCACTGTCAGACACTATTGAGTGACTGACTGGCTTTTTTCATCTTTGGTAATAACATACATAAAATGAGCTGTAAAGGGTCCATGAGCATTTGTCTACATCAATAACCCACTTCTTGTAATGGCCAAAATTAAACTGATTGAATCTTTGCACAGCATAAAACGTACAACCATTCAGTACAACGGTCTGAAAAATCAGACTATTACTTACTGACTCTATAGCTCCTAAGTCGATTCGGCAACTAAGAGTCATTATTTTCCCACTTAGAGACATTTTCAAGTCCCCTTTTTTTTAGGGAAGTTCTAAATTAGTATTGTCTTCCAAATGCTGTTGAAATTTAACTTTTTCATTTTGGGGGCCTGCAAATGGGACATCGTACTTTTACCTTACCTTATGACACACATCTGATTTGACTTCTTTGAAAGCTTTTTCTGAAACCACACATCCACAGTGCCAGATAAAACAAAACCTAATGGAAAGAAGGGAAGAAGAAAAAAAGAAAATAGCCACATACATGTTGGAATGATTTACCACTTAGAATCAGGCAGTCTCCATCAGTTATTACCTTCAGAAAAGCCTTAAAAACACATCTTTTTTGCAATTTGTAGTTGTAAGACTGTTTTTTATTATTGTAATTATATGTATTTATGTAATTTTTATTTTCATTCACTGTAAGCGCTTTGGGCCTTATGGGAAAAGCGCGGTATAAGTAATAATAATAATAATACTACACATCATGTATTGTGATAATTTGCAGTTCAAATGATGTTCTTGCTCATATCAGGACAATTAACCCTTGGAAATCATCCTCTAATGGCCTTCCATACTAACATAATAATGCAGGGTATAAAATGGCGTCTAAAATACCCCATTTGACAGATTTTTTAAAATCCGGCGTGGATATACCTGGCACTTGGACACCCAGAATATGCTTGCAGGCTTTTGAGCAAAACAAATTGGGGGCTAAAAGCGTTCTGAAAACTGACGTCATAGCTAATTTGTGTTATAATTGGGAGGGAGCCAACTGGAATCTGTGCCATTCTTTCAATTGGGATAGGTTCGGCAGGTCCTTTCTCCCAAGTGCAGTGAAAGCGTTTAACAACAATTTCTGTAGATGAATGACGCTGTACACCTCCAGAGTACGATCCCCTACCCTCTCATTCTATGTATCTCTCTCTCTCTCTCTCTCTCCTCTTTTGTCTGCTCTCTCTCTCTCTCTCTATCCTTCATGTATCTCTCCCTCTCTCTCTCTCTTTCTGTCTGTCTCTCTGTCTCTGTCTCTCTCTCTTCACCCCTTGTACTTCCAGGATATGAAGAGAGAGAGAGAGAGAGAGAGAGAGAGAGAGAGAGGCCTTTGATAAGGTCAAGGGGGAGGGGGTCCTCCCTGCTGTTATGGGTGGTTGGTTGGTAGTTTGTGAGTGACATGTTGTTATATATGAACTAGTTAATGAGACTACCTACTCTTTAGTATAACATCTTACTAAAAGTAGGCCAAGACGGAGATGAAACGAGACAGGGAATCAGAGTGTGTGTTCAAGTAGTTTATTCAAGTTACTGTCTGATTGTGCGCATGCGCAGATGCGCCAATACATAACATCCCTCCCCCCTTAGACTGAAAATACATTCCATGAAACAATTGTGTGTTATCGTAAATTAACTGTATGATTGCTGGGAAACTTGTGAGTCCAAATAAAAAGTAAAATGTTGATATCCGAAAACGTTCATGAGTGCAGAATGTTACGTTCCTTCGTTTGTGAACTATTCTATTTAGATTGGAATTTAAGTTCCATTTATTTAAGGGTCCTTCCTTTTAAGAGTCTTTAGGGGAACCCGTAATAATCGGGAGGGCGCCGTCCTTCACGTTGTGGGTATTTACTCCTTTCAGGTTGTTGATCGCGATCTTGATGTTCATTGCGATCCCTGTGATTGTGATCATCGTCGAAGTGCTCGCGATCCTGGTGGTCATCGCGATGTTGATGATCCTGACGGTCATTTCCTTCGCCCTCCTCAGGAAAAAGGAACTCGTCATCGGAATTCGGACGCGACGCGGAAGATTCATCCTTTTTCTGATATCGATTTCTTAAATGGTCGACATGACGTCGCCATTTTCCACCGCGGTCCTCGAGTTCGATTTCGTAGGACACCGGACCGCGTTTTTCCGTAACCGTTCCTGGCATCCAAGTGTTTCCTACGCCAAAATTTCGGGCGAAAACCAGCTCACCAGTCTGGAATTCTCGGTAAGTCTGAGGTCCGCGGTTTAGCGCGGCCGGATTTCTCAGCTTTTCGTCAACTTTCTTTTTGACGTCTGGATATACGGTATCCAGTCTGGTTCTCAACTGTCTGTTCATGAGCATGGCGGCTGGCGGCATTCCAGTGGTGGAGTGCTCTGTTGTCCGATAGGCCAGGAGGAAGCGCGATAAGCGAGTTTCGAGTTTACCTCCTGTGACTTTCTTGAGACCAGTTTTCACCGTCTGTACCGCTCTTTCCGCTAGTCCGTTTGTAGCGGGGTGGTAAGATGAACTTTTCACATGTTTGAATCCATTTTGCGACATGAAATCTTGGAATTCCGAACTCGTGAAGGAACTTCCATTGTCGGAAACTACCACGCGAGGTAGTCCATGTATCGCGAAAGTCTGTCTGAGGCGATCGATTGTTGTCAATGATGTCGCCGATGACATCAAATGTACATCTATCCATTTGGAGTACGCGTCAACGATTATTAGGAGCATTTTTCCTTCGAACGGACCGGCGAAATCGATGTGAATTCTCTCCCATGGAGCACTCGGATACTCCCATGGATGTACGGGAGATCGCGGTGGAAGGCGCTGATATTGCTGACAAACGGAGCATTGCTTCACCTTCCGTTCCAGTTCAGAGTCTATTTTCGGCCACCAGACTATTCCACGCGCGATGGCTTTCATTCTTACGATTCCAGGATGAGTGTCATGTATCTCATCTAGGATCTGTTCCCGACCCTTAGTGGGGATGACGACCCGGGTACCCGACAAGACACATCCATCTTGAACGCTGAGTTCATGTCTCCTATTGAAGTACGGCTTCAATTCTTCATCTTCGCAAGAATGTCCCCATCCTGACATCACATGTTTCCGGACACGTGATAAAACTCTGTCATGTGCTGTCCACTCGCGAACTCGCTTCGGTGTGACAGGGGTTTTCTGCAAGATGTTGAACATCGACAGAATTTCTGTTGGTAACTCAGGCTCGGTGGTCGTTGTGCTTCTTGGAAGGCGACTCAGTGCGTCCGCATTTGAATTAGCGGACCCGGGTTTATATACCAGCTTGTATACGTACGCAGAGAGGGTAATGGCCCATCTTTGAACCCTCGGCGGTGCCATTTGCGGAATGGCCTTGGACTCCCCGAGGAGCCCCAGAAGCGGCTTGTGGTCGGTTACTATCGTGAATTTCCTACCGTATACGTACTGGTGGAATCGTTTCACCCCAAACATGATGGCTAACCCTTCCTTGTCCAATTGAGAGTAGTTACGCTCTGCCGAATTTAACGTTTTCGACGCATATGCAATGGGCTTCTCTTCCCCATCCAACATCCGATGTGCCAGCACGGCTCCTACCCCGTACGGACTGGCGTCGCACGCGAGTATCAATTCCTTGTCATTGTCGAAATGGGTGAGAAGTCGCGATGATTTTAAGAGTTCCTTGCTCTTATCAAACGCCCTCTGCTGGTCTGCCGTCCATGACCAGCGGCTTCCTTTTCGGAGGAGATGGTGTAGAGGTTCTAGGATTGTTGCGAGCTCCGGAAGGAATTTACCGTAGTAGTTCAGGATCCCCAGAAAAGACTTCAGTTCTGTCACGTTACGCGGTCGGGGGGCCTGTGTGATTGCGCGTACTTTCTCATCTGTCGGTTCTAATCCTCGTGCACTGACTTTATGCCCTAGGTACTCCACCTCTGGACTCAAGAAGACACACTTGCTTTCCTTTAACCGTAATCCAGCATCGCGAAGGATATTGAGGACACGCTTCAAATTGTCCAGATGGTCCGCGAGAGTCTTTCCTGTTACCAAGATATCATCCAGGTAGACCGCGACATGAGGAATTCCACCGAGAAGACTTTCCATGATTCTCTGGAAGATTGATGGGGCGGCGGTCACACCGAAGGGTAACCGTGTATAGCGAAACAGGCCGCGATGTGTGTTGATGCAGACGAGATCCCGCGATCCCTGGTCGATCACTAGCTGTTGGTAAGCGTGGCTTAAATCTAGCTTAGTGAAGCACTCTCCCCCAGCAAGTTTCGCGAACAATTCCTCTATGCGTGGTATTGGATATGTATCCGCTCTTGACGCTTGATTCACTGTGACTTTGTAGTCACCGCAGATCCGGATGGATCCGTCCGGTTTCATAACCGGTACTATTGGGGCGGCCCATTGAGAAAACTGGACCGGTTCAATGATGCCCTCTCGCTCTAGCCGTTCAAGTTCAGCCTCCACTTTCGGTTTCATTGCGAACGGCACTGGTCTCGCTTTTACAAATTTTGGAGAGGCATTTTGGTCGATGTCAATGCTCACTTCAACTCCTTTTAGCGTACCCAGCCCTGGTTTGAAGAGCTCGTCATTCTCCACCAGTAGTCCTTGCAGCATGTTTGTCGACATCTTCAGCGCCTTTTCAGGGATTCTCCCATTTACTCCTATCCACTCCTGGATCATACTTTTCCAGTTGAGGATGAACACCTCCAACCAGTCACGGCCAAACAGGCTTGGCCCGCTACCTTTCACTATCAACAGTCGCACTTGTGCCTGTTGATCTCCATACACTGCATTGACGTGGCATTCTCCTTTAAGTTCTATTTTCTGCTTGGTGTATGTCTGTAAGATTGTTCTTGAGTTCTGGATTTTGGGTCTGTTTGTTGGCGTCCAAGTAGCATTGAATTCGTGCTCACTCATAAGTGATACTGACGCTCCTGTGTCCAGCTGGAACCGCACATTGGCGTCTGCGACATTTAGACTAAGCTCTAATGGCGGCGATTTGTCTCCCTCACTATTTCCGTAAAATAGTGAGCCAATGTGTTGCACTGTGTGCTCTTCGTCACTTTCACCCTCATCCAGCTTATACGCTCTTTGTTTTAGTGGACGATATGGCTGTTCTCGGCGAAACTGCTGATGAGATCGTTCTTCTCTTTGTTTGTCGATTGGTTTTGAGTGACAGGCTCGGGAAAGGTGTCCTACTTTGCCGCAACCATAGCATGTCATGCCTTTAGCCGGACAGTCGGACGCTCGATGGTTGGTGGCTCGACCACACCTATCGCATAATCTTTGGTGAGGCGACCGGTTGTCTGGGAAAGTGTCCTTGGTTGAACGGCCAGCGGTTTTCCAAACTTTGTTTACGGTGCTCGGGGCTGCCGCTCGTAAATCTGCCGAATTCTTATCCGCCAGTTCCACGGCGGTAGCGAGCTGCCACGCTTTTTCGAACGGTAGGTCTGCTTCGGCCAGTAACCGTCGCTGGATGCGATCATCGTTGACACCGCAAACCAAACGGTCTCTCAGCATGTCCTTCAGCGTGCTCTCGTATTTGCAATGTTCGGCAATATGGCGTAGCTCTGCCACATATTCAGATACCGACTCTCCTTGTTGTCGCACTCTACTATTAAACTTGAATCTTTGAACAATAAATGATGGTTTGGGATCCTTGTGATCCGAGATCAGCTTAATTAGTTCATCAAACGTACAATCTCCCGGTTTCTTTGGAGAAGTCAAACTAGTCAATAGTTTATACATCGGAGCACCACACACACTCAAAAATATCGAAAGTTTCTTCTCGGCACTTACAATGTCATTTGCAGCAAAGTAGTGATGCATGCGTTCGTTGTAGTGACTCCACTCCTCCGCCTCCGGATGAAACTCGCTTAGAGCTCCAAAAGTTGCCATTTCTTCGGAAGAAATCCACAATCCTCGTCGCCAGTTGTTATATATGAACTAGTTAATGAGACTACCTACTCTTTAGTATAACATCTTACTAAAAGTAGGCCAAGACGGAGATGAAACGAGACAGGGAATCAGAGTGTGTGTTCAAGTAGTTTATTCAAGTTACTGTCTGATTGTGCGCATGCGCAGATGCGCCAATACATAACATCCCTCCCCCCTTAGACTGAAAATACATTCCATGAAACAATTGTGTGTTATCGTAAATTAACTGTATGATTGCTGGGAAACTTGTGAGTCCAAATAAAAAGTAAAATGTTGATATCCGAAAACGTTCATGAGTGCAGAATGTTACGTTCCTTCGTTTGTGAACTATTCTATTTAGATTGGAATTTAAGTTCCATTTATTTAAGGGTCCTTCCTTTTAAGAGTCTTTAGGGGAACCCGTAATAATCGGGAGGGCGCCGTCCTTCACGTTGTGGGTATTTACTCCTTTCAGGTTGTTGATCGCGATCTTGATGTTCATTGCGATCCCTGTGATTGTGATCATCGTCGAAGTGCTCGCGATCCTGGTGGTCATCGCGATGTTGATGATCCTGACGGTCATTTCCTTCGCCCTCCTCAGGAAAAAGGAACTCGTCATCGGAATTCGGACGCGACGCGGAAGATTCATCCTTTTTCTGATATCGATTTCTTAAATGGTCGACATGACGTCGCCATTTTCCACCGCGGTCCTCGAGTTCGATTTCGTAGGACACCGGACCGCGTTTTTCCGTAACCGTTCCTGGCATCCAAGTGTTTCCTACGCCAAAATTTCGGGCGAAAACCAGCTCACCAGTCTGGAATTCTCGGTAAGTCTGAGGTCCGCGGTTTAGCGCGGCCGGATTTCTCAGCTTTTCGTCAACTTTCTTTTTGACGTCTGGATATACGGTATCCAGTCTGGTTCTCAACTGTCTGTTCATGAGCATGGCGGCTGGCGGCATTCCAGTGGTGGAGTGCTCTGTTGTCCGATAGGCCAGGAGGAAGCGCGATAAGCGAGTTTCGAGTTTACCTCCTGTGACTTTCTTGAGACCAGTTTTCACCGTCTGTACCGCTCTTTCCGCTAGTCCGTTTGTAGCGGGGTGGTAAGATGAACTTTTCACATGTTTGAATCCATTTTGCGACATGAAATCTTGGAATTCCGAACTCGTGAAGGAACTTCCATTGTCGGAAACTACCACGCGAGGTAGTCCATGTATCGCGAAAGTCTGTCTGAGGCGATCGATTGTTGTCAATGATGTCGCCGATGACATCAAATGTACA
The DNA here is from genome assembly GCA_035222895.1 of Strongylocentrotus droebachiensis. NCBI lineage: Eukaryota > Metazoa > Echinodermata > Echinoidea > Camarodonta > Strongylocentrotidae > Strongylocentrotus > Strongylocentrotus droebachiensis. The sequence continues at coordinate 19,853 of JAVYIG010002782.1, forward strand.
TCTATCCATTTGGAGTACGCGTCAACGATTATTAGGAGCATTTTTCCTTCGAACGGACCGGCGAAATCGATGTGAATTCTCTCCCATGGAGCACTCGGATACTCCCATGGATGTACGGGAGATCGCGGTGGAAGGCGCTGATATTGCTGACAAACGGAGCATTGCTTCACCTTCCGTTCCAGTTCAGAGTCTATTTTCGGCCACCAGACTATTCCACGCGCGATGGCTTTCATTCTTACGATTCCAGGATGAGTGTCATGTATCTCATCTAGGATCTGTTCCCGACCCTTAGTGGGGATGACGACCCGGGTACCCGACAAGACACATCCATCTTGAACGCTGAGTTCATGTCTCCTATTGAAGTACGGCTTCAATTCTTCATCTTCGCAAGAATGTCCCCATCCTGACATCACATGTTTCCGGACACGTGATAAAACTCTGTCATGTGCTGTCCACTCGCGAACTCGCTTCGGTGTGACAGGGGTTTTCTGCAAGATGTTGAACATCGACAGAATTTCTGTTGGTAACTCAGGCTCGGTGGTCGTTGTGCTTCTTGGAAGGCGACTCAGTGCGTCCGCATTTGAATTAGCGGACCCGGGTTTATATACCAGCTTGTATACGTACGCAGAGAGGGTAATGGCCCATCTTTGAACCCTCGGCGGTGCCATTTGCGGAATGGCCTTGGACTCCCCGAGGAGCCCCAGAAGCGGCTTGTGGTCGGTTACTATCGTGAATTTCCTACCGTATACGTACTGGTGGAATCGTTTCACCCCAAACATGATGGCTAACCCTTCCTTGTCCAATTGAGAGTAGTTACGCTCTGCCGAATTTAACGTTTTCGACGCATATGCAATGGGCTTCTCTTCCCCATCCAACATCCGATGTGCCAGCACGGCTCCTACCCCGTACGGACTGGCGTCGCACGCGAGTATCAATTCCTTGTCATTGTCGAAATGGGTGAGAAGTCGCGATGATTTTAAGAGTTCCTTGCTCTTATCAAACGCCCTCTGCTGGTCTGCCGTCCATGACCAGCGGCTTCCTTTTCGGAGGAGATGGTGTAGAGGTTCTAGGATTGTTGCGAGCTCCGGAAGGAATTTACCGTAGTAGTTCAGGATCCCCAGAAAAGACTTCAGTTCTGTCACGTTACGCGGTCGGGGGGCCTGTGTGATTGCGCGTACTTTCTCATCTGTCGGTTCTAATCCTCGTGCACTGACTTTATGCCCTAGGTACTCCACCTCTGGACTCAAGAAGACACACTTGCTTTCCTTTAACCGTAATCCAGCATCGCGAAGGATATTGAGGACACGCTTCAAATTGTCCAGATGGTCCGCGAGAGTCTTTCCTGTTACCAAGATATCATCCAGGTAGACCGCGACATGAGGAATTCCACCGAGAAGACTTTCCATGATTCTCTGGAAGATTGATGGGGCGGCGGTCACACCGAAGGGTAACCGTGTATAGCGAAACAGGCCGCGATGTGTGTTGATGCAGACGAGATCCCGCGATCCCTGGTCGATCACTAGCTGTTGGTAAGCGTGGCTTAAATCTAGCTTAGTGAAGCACTCTCCCCCAGCAAGTTTCGCGAACAATTCCTCTATGCGTGGTATTGGATATGTATCCGCTCTTGACGCTTGATTCACTGTGACTTTGTAGTCACCGCAGATCCGGATGGATCCGTCCGGTTTCATAACCGGTACTATTGGGGCGGCCCATTGAGAAAACTGGACCGGTTCAATGATGCCCTCTCGCTCTAGCCGTTCAAGTTCAGCCTCCACTTTCGGTTTCATTGCGAACGGCACTGGTCTCGCTTTTACAAATTTTGGAGAGGCATTTTGGTCGATGTCAATGCTCACTTCAACTCCTTTTAGCGTACCCAGCCCTGGTTTGAAGAGCTCGTCATTCTCCACCAGTAGTCCTTGCAGCATGTTTGTCGACATCTTCAGCGCCTTTTCAGGGATTCTCCCATTTACTCCTATCCACTCCTGGATCATACTTTTCCAGTTGAGGATGAACACCTCCAACCAGTCACGGCCAAACAGGCTTGGCCCGCTACCTTTCACTATCAACAGTCGCACTTGTGCCTGTTGATCTCCATACACTGCATTGACGTGGCATTCTCCTTTAAGTTCTATTTTCTGCTTGGTGTATGTCTGTAAGATTGTTCTTGAGTTCTGGATTTTGGGTCTGTTTGTTGGCGTCCAAGTAGCATTGAATTCGTGCTCACTCATAAGTGATACTGACGCTCCTGTGTCCAGCTGGAACCGCACATTGGCGTCTGCGACATTTAGACTAAGCTCTAATGGCGGCGATTTGTCTCCCTCACTATTTCCGTAAAATAGTGAGCCAATGTGTTGCACTGTGTGCTCTTCGTCACTTTCACCCTCATCCAGCTTATACGCTCTTTGTTTTAGTGGACGATATGGCTGTTCTCGGCGAAACTGCTGATGAGATCGTTCTTCTCTTTGTTTGTCGATTGGTTTTGAGTGACAGGCTCGGGAAAGGTGTCCTACTTTGCCGCAACCATAGCATGTCATGCCTTTAGCCGGACAGTCGGACGCTCGATGGTTGGTGGCTCGACCACACCTATCGCATAATCTTTGGTGAGGCGACCGGTTGTCTGGGAAAGTGTCCTTGGTTGAACGGCCAGCGGTTTTCCAAACTTTGTTTACGGTGCTCGGGGCTGCCGCTCGTAAATCTGCCGAATTCTTATCCGCCAGTTCCACGGCGGTAGCGAGCTGCCACGCTTTTTCGAACGGTAGGTCTGCTTCGGCCAGTAACCGTCGCTGGATGCGATCATCGTTGACACCGCAAACCAAACGGTCTCTCAGCATGTCCTTCAGCGTGCTCTCGTATTTGCAATGTTCGGCAATATGGCGTAGCTCTGCCACATATTCAGATACCGACTCTCCTTGTTGTCGCACTCTACTATTAAACTTGAATCTTTGAACAATAAATGATGGTTTGGGATCCTTGTGATCCGAGATCAGCTTAATTAGTTCATCAAACGTACAATCTCCCGGTTTCTTTGGAGAAGTCAAACTAGTCAATAGTTTATACATCGGAGCACCACACACACTCAAAAATATCGAAAGTTTCTTCTCGGCACTTACAATGTCATTTGCAGCAAAGTAGTGATGCATGCGTTCGTTGTAGTGACTCCACTCCTCCGCCTCCGGATGAAACTCGCTTAGAGCTCCAAAAGTTGCCATTTCTTCGGAAGAAATCCACAATCCTCGTCGCCAGTTGTTATATATGAACTAGTTAATGAGACTACCTACTCTTTAGTATAACATCTTACTAAAAGTAGGCCAAGACGGAGATGAAACGAGACAGGGAATCAGAGTGTGTGTTCAAGTAGTTTATTCAAGTTACTGTCTGATTGTGCGCATGCGCAGATGCGCCAATACATAACACATGTGGACCCATTAATTCAACAATATTTTTATAATATCTCACACTGCACTTTTCCTCCTTTTCCTCTCTTTTTGCAATGACGAACCTTCGTCATTGCCTTGTTTTCATTCACATTCTTCTTATTAATATTCTTGGTTCTTCTTCTTCTTCTTGTCGTCCGGAATCCCATTCGCTTTGCACGTAGTGCTTGTTATTCCTATCCAGGTCCTTTTTTCTTGCTCGATTCCTTTCAAACTTCGTAGGCGTAATCTCTGATATCCAATCTAGGTCACCTACAATTTCGTTTTCTGAAATCACTCATGCGTAAACGTCCAGGCGCCATTTTGTCCGTTTCTGGACCATTTTAAGGCCTTTCTTTCTTCCTTCCTATCTCCACTATCCTAGATCCTACAAACTTCTAACAAATTCCTCTAGAAAATCAAAGAGATGTTCTTTCATCTGCGACATTATACTTGACCTTCAAAATGCCATCTTCGTACTCAAAATTTAAATCTGAAACTGACTCCGTCAAAAATCTCTCAAATTCTTGAAAAATGAACCCCTAAAAATCTAAAACTGCCATAACTTTCTCATATAAATTCCGTTTTGTGTTTAAATCTCACATTATCCTTATCTCATAATTGCACATAGCCATGCCAAATTTCATGCTCCAATGGCTATGCAAAACATAAATAGCGCCCTCTAAAGTTCTGGGAATTGGCTTTCTTTCTGTGGCCGTATCTCCATAATGGCTTGGCAAACCCGTACCCTTTTTTGGATTTAGATACTTGAAGATATGCCCTTTCCAGCCATATACAAAATTATATACCCTTACACTGACCGACTTCGAGAAAAATGCCCTCCAAATTCGCCATTTTCGAGAAAATTCCAAAATAACTTCAACTTGCTCTAAAATCGCGATCTTTATACCTATATCAATGAAACTTTGCAGACATATGTATCCATATACGTGACAACTGTTTGCCAAGTTTGGTAAAATTTGATTATGTCAGCACAAAGTTATCGCCAAAAATGATGAATTTGCTATGCATTACGTAATAGCGCCTATAATGCGTGCAGTACATTGCGCGCAGATGACAATGGTGTTAAACTGACCGCAATGAAGTGCCCTTTCAAATGATACCAAGTATGGTATATGTTCACACAGAAAATTTTGAGTAAATCACATTTGAATAAGGGTCACTATACGATTTCCGCCGAGTTTCCGCCCAATATTATAACACGTATCGGCTATGACGTCATTTCTCAGACTTTCTTTCGCCCCCTAAACATCCTTTTTTTTCCTTGAAATTTTGCAGTGTCATTTCGAGTTGCAGTACGCAGGGCACCTCGTGGCCGGATTTTTGAAATTGGTCAAGGGGGTTATTAAAAACGCCATTTTGTACTATAAATCTATTTTACATCACGTGTTTCGATAGGATTATCATAGAAAAAAAAAGAGTGGTTTACAATAACAACCATGTAATTTTCTTTCTAATGATACCAAATACGTCCCATAAAGAGACATCAAGAGAGAGAGAAAAAACAATTTAACCCCGGTCATAGTACAGATCCTGTAGTTTTTCCGCCCATGCATTACACGCATTGTCTATGGGACATATCGGGTTCACGCTTTTGGCTCCCAGAACGATCTTTATTGCAATGACGAACATATGCACCAAATCCCGCTAGTTTTTGCACGCAGTGCTTGCGAGCCCTTTCTAGGTTCTTTCCCTATCCCGATTTCTTTCAAACTTCGTAGGCATAGTCACTACCATCCAATCAAGGTCACTGTTGAGGCCTTTCTTTCGCCCTACCTATCTCCAATATCAAAGAAGCTACAGACTTCGTACGAATTGCTCTGGATAGTCCGAGAGAAGCTCTTTCGTTTGACACGTAGAAACATGGCGTCATTGCACGCACATCGTTGTAACACGATTGCATTTCTAGTCTCTCTTTCCTTTTCTCCACTTTTCTTTCTTTCTTCTTTCTTTCTTGTCACTCCTCTCGCCTCTTCTATCTGACATCAATTTTCTTCTTTCAATTGTACAGTGTATCTACCATCTATATATACATGTACACCAGTAGACCAGGAATAAGAAGAAGAACTCTGATCGTAAACGAAAACAAGGCATTGACAGAGGACATTACAATTACAATTATCAACTCGTTCCAGTATTTTTTCATTATCAAAACATTCCTTCATCTTTAATCAAGTAAATACATGGGCTGAGATGACTCAGCCTTGAATCTATAACAACAAATATTACAAAAGTGTATTGAATCAAAATGTGTAGTCCATCAGAAAACCATTTTATCTATAATTGAGGAAACTCACCTGTACTTTCCATTCATCTCTAACCCAGTTACAGGGCAAATATAGGGAGCAGTGTGTGTGTCTACATAGGCATCACCTTTCTCTCCCTTCTGGCCTTGGTATGCTGGATTGTCTGTCAAGACGAGCTGTTTCACATCCTGGTTTAAAGATAAAGACCAGTTATGGTCATGCGATCGTATTGTGAAAGAAATGTTGTGGAATCGATCAGAAAAGGTTAATCATCTAGCATATAAGTATTTGTGTGTATTGCAAGGTTCTGGAATCATCAAAATGATAAGAAAATTGGCCCAGTCTTGGTAAAGCTACAAGCACTGTACACAGAAGGATGTATATGGGACTACACAAACATGTTGCGTAAAAATCTGTCCCGATTTGAAGGCATTTGAAGAGTCATGCTTTTCAGGGAACATTTTTTATCTGATGTTCTTCCACCCTTGCATAATTACAATGATAACGCTCACAAATTATTTTTTACCTCTTCCCAGAACTCAACCTTCTCTTTAAACAGACAATTGGGTGCATGGTTTGTGACAAAATTCATATGTTAAATCTGAGATGCACGGCCCAAAAGGTTATCAGTGTCTGTGATATGGTGTAATATTGAAGCCCTACAAAAACTGTGTTTCAAAATGATCAAGAAGTGCCTCAAAAAAGTTAAAATCTTTGAGTGACCGATTTTACCATACTCGATTTCCCCAATAGACTGTAGTGTTATGAAAAACGTTTGTCAAAAGGTTTTGAAAATTTGTAATTCCAATCATTAATATCTTGATAATCAGACGGGCGATCGGCTTGTAAAAGTCATGGGGTTCCTGACTGACCTAAAGGTGTATAATTATCATTGCAGAATGAGCTAAATCCAGGATTTTGTTTCAGAATCTGAGACAAAGTTACCGGATCCCTTTAAACAGACAGTTGGGTACATGACTTGTGACACATGTCAAATGAAAAACAAAATGCTCTTGAATTCTCGCTACCCCAAATAGCGATTCTGGCGAGATCCGGGGAAAATCCTGAAAACGCGCATTGCATTATGGGATAGCTTTTCGACATTACAGCTTCCTGTGCAGGCGCTATATTACTAGGCGCGATAGCGCAAACGTAAAACACAACGTGTATGCACCGAATATGTCGTCTGCTCGGTCTTGTTTTTTTTTCGCAAATATTTCAACGTTTATTTGAACATTTCATTCGTTGTTTTTTGCGTCTTTTGACATCAGTGACGATGGTTTTCTTTTGTGAGGCTGCACAGTGCTGGGCTCATGATTCCAAGCGTAAGAACCCTGATTTTAGCGTGCGTGAAAACTCTGCACAGCGGGATGGGACTCTATACCGGAAGTTGTAGTGACGACCCGAGAGAGTGAAAATTACCTCGTCTCGCGAATTTCGAGATTTTCGTACCTATTTAGGGTAGCGAGAATTGTAATTGTATTCAAAGAAGTATTTACATTTAAATGTCTGTGTACACTCACAGTGCTTTGCAATGTTTGGTATTTTAGCAAGACATTGTAATAATCAGACACACATAAAATGTAGAAAATATGGATATCTTGTTTACGGTACATATATATATTTGCTACCTTACCATCCTCCACTTGGAATAACTCCTTTCAAAATATAACTATAGTTCCCAATAAAGTTGTAAGAACTCAAAGTAGTCATATCTGGTGAATAAATAAGGAGATAGATTAAGCTCCAAAATTTGCAATTCTCAAAAATATAAATAATCCTAATCCCAAAAATACATGTTTGAAGTAAGAAAAAATAATTTATTTTTTTACCCTTTTGGAGACACATTTGGTATATGTTTTTAAAAAACAGTGCCATGTATATTACATATTTGCTACCTTACCATCCACTTGGAAAAACTCCTTTCAAAATATAACTATACAAAATTATGACCAGGGGGGTGTTTCACAAAACTTTTCAGCAATGACAATTGACAGTTTGTGTTATAAGCTACGGAAATCCTTGCCTCTGATTGGTTATCAGCAGATTTGTCACTGAATTTTGTCACTTGTCATTGAAAAAAAGCTTTGTGAAACAGGTCCCAGTACTCAAATCCTTGAAGAGAATCAGAGAAGAACCTGAACTTTGAAGCAACAGAAACATTGATTGATATTCATGCTCAACGTTTTCTTTTTTTTAAAGGTAATACAAAGTTTTGGTATGGGGTCATGAATTTGGTTCAAATAAACATATTGGAAGCATATGCGATCCTACAATATTCAGTGATCATTGTCGCGGTTGAAATCGAGTCTAAAGTTATGAAATTGTACATAATAAACTCTTTATGTTGTACAGTTCCCTCTCAAGGTCAAGATATTAATTATGCTATAAAAGAATGTTTCTTGACTAAAATCGACCGATTAGCTATTCCTGTTTGGTGATTATATATCACAACTACATATTCTGAGATTTTCATGGTCGCAGCTACCATTCTACGGCCGTAGGCGCTATTTGAAATCCATCAAAATTTACCGGGAGCACCGGTAAATTTTTATATTCAATTTTTCTCAAAAGCAGAAGTGTTATAGGAGCTAAATTTTCTAACACTTATAATACATCCACAGGGGCATCCAAATATATCAAAAGTGTAAAGAATCATTATCCACCCAATTTTCAAAATTCCCCAAAACTTTGTATTACCTTTAATATCATGTTTTCAGCACTACACTTAGATGTATCTCTCGAATGGTGGGGTCGTGGGAACAGGAGGGGGGAGGGGGCTGCTGACATGACTTTACCTTGAGACTCTTGATGTGTAGTGCCGACTCAGATTTAGATTTATCCAGTAAACATTCAAGTACTGCTTCCTTGTTGTATAACCTACATATATGAAAGAAAAAAAAAATTCTCAAATCAGAAAGCTGACAGGTAATATGTTTTTTAAAGGGGGGTTGTTTAATGGGAGAAAGCTTACAGTACTTTTCACTACTGCTTCCTTATATCAAAATGGTCAAATGTTTTTAAACTGAAGAATACACAAACACATAACAGAGGTGCAATAGCTGAGTGGTAGAGTAGTGGTCTCGTAACCGGGAGATCCCAGGTTCAAAACCAAGTCAATGTGCACAGTGCTGGTGCCCTTTGGTAAAGCATTTGTATGGTCACACTCACAATTGTTTCCAATTTTTGCAATCAGTATAGAGATAACCAATAGTACTTATGTCTTTGATTTTATCCTCTTTCAATGTTTTCTCTCATGAACATTTTCTATCATACATTTACCCTAAATATAATTCTTGCAAATATTTGTCTTAAAGGGAGGCTTTACTACTGCAGCTAGAAGGGATTAGACCACCCAGAGAGCTATCGAGGTCACTGTGACAGGTGGCTATCTCATTAACTCGGCTCTCATTTAACATAAGAAAAAGAGGATCATGGGGGACCAACAGGCACCGATTTGGGAAGTTTTCTATATAGAGGGAGCAAGTAGCTACGAGTAGGACAGTGTGCCTTTAAACAACCCATGTACATGTATGAAACAAATATACTCCATCACAAAATGGAAGGTTATGAAAATTGTTATATCTATTCTAGAGCAAATTGGATAGGAGCTCGCATGATACGTAGCAGTGTTGCCACTCGCCAATTTGTGTATCACTGATGACAACTCTAAACATTCTTAGTTTTTAATCAGATTTTGCTTAAACTTTCACTCATTTGTTTCTCTCATTTTTCTTATTTCTTCTTCTTCTTCCTCGTTAAATGCTACGTTATACAACGAAGATTACGCACTGCAGTGTGGTGTTTTGAAACTAACTAAAAACTAACTAAATACCGGGGTGGACTTCCCCTTTAAAAGGGCCAACACACAACCATGACAACTGGGAAACAGAAAAGAAAAGTTAACAAACCTTCCTAATTCACAAGCCACCATTGGCTGTCTCAGTTTCTCTTGTGTGAGGGCACAATGATGCCATCTTGCTACTCTCTCCATGTTCTGATCAGCCTGAAATAAGAGAATGAAAATAACTGTTAAAAAAGCGAATGTTTCATTATTATTGTTATATTTCTCTTTCTTTTTTAAATAGAAGATCTGACAAAATGCATTTCTATGATGAAATATATATACAAAAATAACAAATAGTCTTAAAACTGGGTTTTGGCAAGAAGTTTGGTAAGAGTCCATCAGTCGGTTCTTGAGATAACGCGATCACGAGAACGGGACATACGGACAGACGGACGGACAACCCGAAAACATAATGCCTCCGGCTTCTTCGAAACGGAGGCATACAAATTATTCTGTACGTTTGCATTAAATTATTTGGTACGTACGCAATAATATTCTGTACATGTACGTAAGTGACGCGCTTTGCATGCATCCAACAATACCCGTGTACTGTAGTTGTGAAGACGACGATTGCACTTTCTCCAACCATAAAAACTGCAACTTCCAAAATGTCTGAGCGTCTTGTTAGACAAAGTTTCTTCAAAATTCGACTTACTGTAGATGTTTAACACTCAGTAGAATTTTATGTTTTGATAACAAAAAGCACAAAATTTCTTTCTGGGAGAATCCCAACTCAAAATAGAGACAGGCAAGGACTTCCCGTCTTTCTCTAACGTTAAAGACCATGTTTTTGGTAAATCTTAAAAATTTGATATTAAAATACATGTACAGTGGGTAGACATGCGTGCGCATATTTATTAACACTATCGCACAGAATAATTTATTGCGTATAGACCTAGACCTCTACGTACAGATTTTTTTTTTTTGTACGTACAGAATATTATTGCGTAGAGGTCTACGTACAGAATATTTACATGTACATGCGTACGTACGGAATATTGTCTCGTACCGTCGTACGTAGGGAATAATATCTTGTACGTACTGTCATGATAATGAATATGTATCAGATTATGCAAATGTGACACCTGTGACCTCGGGAGGTCAGATCGCATGTGCGCCATGTATATGCGATACACGAGACTTGATACCCAGTGCGGGGAATAAACACCAGACTATGGTTATGGAATTCAACTACTTTGATAGTTTATTTGCACTTAATATGTGACATTGGCGACGAGGATTAATGTTTCTTGGATGTTGAATCTGTGGCTACGAGCTGGAAAAGTTTCAATATGGCATTCGCTGGAGCGGAATTGTTAGCGCTTCGAGGAGTTCCACACTTCGATCCGACGGGTGGTGCAAGGTGGTTTGTTCGGAATCAATGCTGCTCCAGAGATTTATCAATATGAGATACACAGGGTGATAGCTGGTATAGAAGGAGCTGCAAACATATCAGATGATATCATTGTGCATGCATCGACCCAGAAAGAGCATGACAAGAGGTTGAAGCAGGTGCTAGGCAGACTGCGGGACGCAGGACTTACTGCAAATGCAGAAAAGTGTAAGTTTGGTGTCTCTGAGTTGGACTTCATGGGGCACAGACTGACTAGCGAGGGACTCAACCCAGGATTGGCCAAGGTGAAAGCAATCGCAGAGGCCCGTGAACCCCAGAATGCAACTGAGATGAGAAGTTTCTTGGGGCTAGTCAACTACTGCGCAAAGTTCATTCCGAACTTTGCTACATTGGCAGATCCACTGAGAAAGCTGACCAGAAAGGACACGCCATTTCAATTTGGTCATGAACAACGACAAGCGTTTAAGGCGCTGAAGGAAAGCTTAATGAGTGCAGAGACCCTGGGCTACTATGATCTAAATGCACCGACAAAGGTCATAGCGGATGCCAGTCCAGTTGGCTTAGGAGCAGTGCTGGTGCAGGTGCATGCTGATGGCCCGAGGATAGTAGCGTATGCCAGCCGCTCGTTAAGTAACGTTGAAAGGAGATATTCTCAGACGGAGAAAGAAGCCCTTGCACTTGTGTGGGCTTGTGAGAGATTCCATGCGTACCTGTATGGAATAGAGTTTGATCTAGTCACCGATCACAAACCGCTTGAAGTCATTTATTCACCGAGATCTAAGCCATGTGCGAGAATAGAGCGGTGGGTTCTGAGGCTTCAACAGTACAAGTACAGGGTAGTCCACATCGCAGGAAAGTCCAACATAGCAGATCCATTGTCAAGATTGCTGAAGGATGATCAACCGAGAGAAACTTCTGTGTTGGAAACAGAAGCAGAGAGCTTTGTGCGTTTTGTGGCAGTCCAGTCAACGCCAGGTGCAGTGACAACGAAGGAAGTCGAAAGAGAATCTGAACATGATCCTGAACTTGAAGTTATCAGAGAGTGTATTCACAGTGGACAATGGGATGATTGTCCATACAAAGCATACATTCCCATCAAAGATGAACTCTGTATAATTGGTCAGTGTGTGCTGAGAGGTAGCAGATTGGTGATTCCACAGGCACAGAGGCCAAAGATGGTGTCATTAGCTCACGAAGGACACCTGGGCATTGTTGGCACCAAACAGAATTTGAGAACCAAGGTATGGTGGCCAGGATGTGAGAAAGATGCAGAGAAATTTGTCAAGACTTGTCATGGTTGCCAAATCACAAGCAGGGGTAATCCACCAGAACCAATTCGAAGTACTATGTTGCCGACAGGACCGTGGGTGGATGTAGCTGTTGATTTCCTAGGACCACTTCCGACAGGAGAATCTATACTTGTGGTAGTTGATTATTATAGCAGATACTACGAGTATGCAATCATGAAATCAACCACTGCAGAGAAGACAGTCAAAGCCCTGGCTGAAATCTTTGGCAGACATGGGTTACCTGTGACGTTATACTCAGACAATGGACCCCAGTTCATCGCAGAAGTTTTTGCAGAGTACATGAACATTACAGGAATTCACCACCATCGGGTGACTCCTAAATGGCCGCAAGCCAACGGCGAGGTCGAAAGACAGAACCAGAGTATAGTGAAAAGGCTTAGAATTGCACAGGCAGAAGGCAAAGATTGGAAAGAGGCCTTATTGACTTACGTCGCAGTCTACCGGGCTAGTAATCATTCGACAACGGGGAAAAGCCCGGCAGAAGTGTTGTTCGGGAGAAAGATCCGAACTAAACTACCACAAATCCAGGACATTAGTGAGGATCAGGAACTGAGAGACAGGGACCTGCAAATGAAAAGTGGTGCAAAACACTATGCAGATCTGAAGAGGGGAGCTGTACATTCTGACATAGTGCCAGGAGATAAGGTGATAGTAAGACGTGATGAAAGGAGGAAACTAGACACGCCAGAACAGGAAGTATGGTAACTGTGAAGTCTCCAGAAGGAGTCCTGTATAATAGGAATGTATCAAGTGTAAAAAGATACATGTCCCGAGACACTCATAACGAAGCTGCCAATCCACAGAGGACAGACGGCAATCCTGAGGCGGTGACCGGTACTCCTGAAGGGTTGGACGGTAATCCTGAGGCGGAGACCAGTACTCCTGAGGCGGTGACCAGAGATCCAGACTCAGAGGCAGCGAGCAACACATCAGGCGGTGACCAGAGACATCAAGATGGTGATACCCAAGCAGAGACAACAAACACCAACGTTCCTATGGCAGCTAGTAGACCACAACGCCAGAGAAGATTCCCTAAGCGATATGATGATTTCGTGTGATTCCAGATCAATATAGTGGGGATGAGCTCTTTGTAAAATAGCGACAGTGATATCTGAAACTACATGTGCCAAGGAGAAATGTTTGGAAATCATTGGTTAAAGCCAAGTTGTGATTTAAAGGGTGTACGCCTTGCGCTGCCCATATTTGTGAAATCGACATGTTGGAGAAATCACCATGGAAACCAAGCGTACGAGGAAGTTGTATTATGTGCTAAAATAATAAGTTCTGATATATATGTTTCAATATTACACATACATTAATCAATGTAAAAGGGTGTACGCCGAACGCTGCCCTTATTGTATGTGATAGGTGTTGCGAAAAACACAAGTTTGAGTTGGAGCATCGATCAGTTTTCAAAAATGGATTCAATCATCGAAGAGAGTATTTCCAGAAACGTCAGCTTCAGCTAGTCGTATGAACGCTTGGAGATAACAGATGATTTACACAAACTCAAGACTAGAACTCAAATAGTATCCAGTGAACAGTTGAACATTTATTTGGACCACAGACTGGATGCATGAAAGATATTGCATGAAAGATATTATATTGCATGTTATGTTTTATGTTGTTCAACAAAGATGTTTGGAAGATAAAACATTTGGGAAAAGTTTATCGACCAGATAAATTTGTTGTTTTGTTAGAAGTTGTTCTTAAAAAAAAAAAAAAAAAAAAAAGAAACAGAAGCAAATGCACCAAAGCATGTTTATTTCAGTAATTGACATATGGCTGAAACACAAGAACAAAAGAAATATTACAAGAATTTTCAGTGAAACTATAGTATAAAAATAGACCAGGATAAAGTTTCATTCTGGCAAAGGAGGGATGTCATGATAATGAATATGTATCAGATTATGCAAATGTGACACCTGTGACCTCAGGAGGTCAGATCGCATGTGCGCCATGTATATGCGATACGCGAGACTTGATACCCAGTGCGGGGAATAAACACCAGACTATGGTTATGGAATTCAACTACTTTGATAGTTTATTTGCACTTAATATGTGACACGTACGTACGGAATAATTTATTTATTTTTTGTTCACAAAAATGGCATGTTATTTGGGGCTTTGTACAATAGTGTGTGGTGTGTATATTTGTGTATAATACCTTCTTCTCAGCAAGTATGCAGTGCTAGAGCGAATTCAATAGCATTAGCATTGACTCTATACTTTGCTGGAGTGGTCTTATAGACCGAATTTTCCGTCTCTTTCGTTCGTTACCCTCTTATTGGGGTAGGGTCGGCTCTCTCTTTAGAGACGGAAACCGTTTATACACATTCCCTTGATAACGCCACGGCCATTTCAGGCCATATTGTTATGCCCCGAAAATCCCCCAAAATGTCATTTTACCTCGTGCATATCCAATTGTAAATTAGGCCTAGGCCTAGGCTATAATACATCAGTTTCACTTATTAACTTGACTTAAAAACCTGTTAAATGGTCCCTTTTAAGGAAATTATGGGTCTATATTATAGGCAGTAGGACCACTGCTCTCCAGCAAAGCATAGAGAGTCAATGCTAATGTGTATTGACCTTCAGCACTGCACTACATGTTAATAGGCAGCATTTGAATAGTCAATACACTCAAACACACAGGGGGCCGTTTCTCGAAACCGTCATAACTACAAGATCAACGACATCTCGCCACTGTCACGCAACTTGTCAGCAAAGTGTTTCACGAAGCCGTCTTTGCCAAGATGAGCGACAACTTCCGCGACAATGAGTTGTCACTGCTCCGAACCCGTCATATCTTTTTAATTGCTGTAAAGCGCCATCACAAGTCAGTTTGTTGCCATTCCATGGGCCGCGAAATGTACGATTAGTTTCACTATCATTTTGAGAAAAATATAGACGAGTTTGGTACGTAATTCTCTGGGATGCGAAATGCAAATGTACAGAAGTGATAATACAAATTATACAGAAATTTTAAAAAGCTGAATATAAACATTAAATCACAAATCATTAAACTATAACATATAAATAAAAGAGATAAGAATGTTACACACCGTTGTCCATAATCATTCCATAGTCTTTCTTAGGATACCATCATACCTTTGGGGCCTATGTGCATTATTATTCCCTCTCTAATTACTTCTTTCAAATTATGTTTTTAATATCAAATCAATTATATAACGAGTATTATGAGACTCTAGAATAAATACTGGCTGAGAAAAGGTATTTTGCCTAAAATTCCTCGTCACAATAAACAAAAAGAGTACGTATTGATAAACTATCACATTACGGTATCCTTCAACTACCTTTTGAGTGGATTGTTGAGGAAAAAAAACTCACCGGTTTTTCTTCAATTTAAGAATCTTTACAGAAATATGCAAATCGTTTGATGATCTACATTTGATAATGACACTATTTGTTATTTATTTTAGGAGAATTAATATGTATATAATTCTTTTTGAACAATTTTAGCCCCAAAACTTGTTTTGGTTTATTCGTGATAAATCAAATGGATCGTGACAAAGACTATGTTCTTGAGCTGCTAGTATCGCGATATATCGATATCATGTCTGTCATGGCTTTGTGAAACGGTTTATCCACTCCATGACATCTCCGTAGGTCGCCGACAAAGATATGACTGTCATGGAGTTGGTTTCGAGAAACGGCCCCCTGATGCACACAATTATGCCAATGCGGCTGATCGGCAAGTTTGACAGTGGACTCACAATTTGAATTTTTAATTATTTTTTCTAACATCGGAAAGTTGAAAAATTTGTATTTAACTGCTATTTAGGTGTCATCAATTGTCACTAAACTACCGATTTTTAGTGAAATCATTTGAGTTTTGTACAGCGGTGTTTGAAATGTTGAGAATCAATAGAACAGTTTTTAATACACAGCCAGGATAGTAATGCAGCTATGTGTGGGTATAGGCGGTAGGGCAATTATTAACATGATAACAAGCGACAAAACGTTACCTTTTCGGGTTTTCTCTTTGTCCTGACAAGATCCTGACGGCCAGGAATACTTCCTCCATCTCCTCCCATCCTCAAATACAATCTTTTTACAAGCTAAATTTGTCTGAAATTCAACAACACGCAGCTTTTTGATCGGGGTTGGATTGTGTTGCGTGACCGTACCAATACAAACATTCGCTCCTAGCGGAAGCTAGAAACCGAAACTAGCGAGCATGCCAATAAGAGTGGTTATAGAGTCTCCAAAACGTCCAATTGAGAAGGAAAAATAATTGTTTACAAGTCTCGGGTGACGGTGACGGTGGAAAACACTCCGTGTAGAGAAGAGTCTATATATGGGCATTTCCACGGTAATAGGGTACTTCTGTGTGTGAAAGAATAAAGCGCTTACAGAAAAATTAAATAAATATCCTGTGGCTTTCTGTGTTTTTATTTTCATTGTTGATGGTATAAAGAAATAAAAAAGACAATTCCATGCACTAATAATGTCATTTGGTTGTGTTGTCCTCTTTTCTTTAATGATTATTATTAAAAATTCCAAAGTACAATCAGTAAATGTTGAGTGGTGTGATTTTGAGGGTGATGCAAATAAAAATTCTAAAAAGAAATTGATGTTTCATGTTTTGAAAAGAGATTTTGATGCGGGTGGATTACGGCATTGATCATAGTTACGGCGATTGAGCTTTAAAGAGGGAGAGTGAGAGAGTTGAAAATTACATTGGCTGAATGAGAGATTCTGTCCACCTGTGTTACGTACGTTCAGAGTGAATTTTCCCACAATTATTAGTTGTGTCACCCCGTGTGTCACCCAACAGTTTTATGTGCTTTGCAACTCTTTTGATGAAGGTTGAAATGTAGACCAAGAAAAAAATCGTCAAAATAAACGCAAATAGAGATAAAATCTATTCAAAATTTGGAGTGCAATATTCGGTCCAACTCACGAACGTACGTAACAACTAAAAAACCGGACCGTGGCGTCCGCGAATATGACGCATGGATAATCCACGTATCAGTCAAGTGAACCAAGGCACTGCAACGTTTGATTGTACTGGACAGGACCAATTGGTATATACGTCCAGATTTCCGTGGCATCGCAAACTGTCAACAAACATCACAACTGATGCAAAGTTCAAAAAACAAAATAATAAGTCACTACCTTTGCACGTTAAGAACCCACTGCACTATTCGTATAAGAGTAGGGGGAAACCCCGGTGTACGTAGTGGTCCAACTGGACACCCCCCAGTATAGTACGATAATACTCTGTAAAGAGGTCTGTACTCAAAAGGAAGAAGGAAGAAGAAGAAGAAGAGGAATAAAAGATTAGATTTGTATGGTTTTAAACCTATCGTATGACATTCTAACTAAATAATGAACTACATTATCTCTCGAAAATAATATCGCTAGTGATATTCGTTTGTCTCGCAATGTGGTCAATAAGGAATCTAAAAGATCACGACGTTTCGTATGCTACTGCAATACTTCGTCAGGTGATGAAAACTATTGTAAGCAAGGGTCTTTTATACTTTACGGGAGGACCGTAAAGCGGTCTAAAATTCGATCGATAATTGGAACAATAACGCTGCGGAGTCGGCCGACGCCGCCCGCAGAGATGTAGACAACATCCTACAAAAAGCACGCCCCCCTAAACACAACATTTCGAAAGAAATGCACACCGCTCTCAAAACTTTGAAGGCTGATGATAGTATTACTATTCTTCCAGCCGACAAAGGTCGTGCCACAATCATTCTAGACACCACAATATACCATGAGAAATTGACCGACTTATTGGAGTCTGGTCCGTATCGTGTATTAAAGAAAGATCCCACAGATTTTTTTTTTTTTTTGAAATAAATCTTTATTCAGGTAAAATCATGGATAACATCATAGTACATAAATATTCATAACAAATCACTGAATCACATGTCTAAATGAGGTCAAATCAAATTATATTTCTATTTATTTAATAGCAGATTTTAAATTAGTTATCGCTTCCTTCCACTTAATAATATTCAAATTCGTTGTTTTAGTTCTGTTTTCCTCAACTTCTATTTTGTATTCTAACATAAACAACAAATATTTGCTTATTATTCTCGTCACTACATTTTTATTAAATTGATTTCCAACACTCGCTTTATAGATTGCAAATAAAGCATAATGAAGTATTAGATCAATATCTATAACATTTTCTTTTGCGTCATGAAAACCATATACAACACAAATGGGTGAGAAATTAAAATCTTTACAGAAGGAGTTACATAATAATATTTCGATAACGTTCCAAAATCGGTAAATATTTTCGCATTCAAAAAATACATGTATAATAGTACCAGGTTTATTACAGTAATAACACAAATTGTTTTCTTTGATTTTCCATTTGAATAAATTAACAGGTGTTGGTAAAATATTATACATAAATTTAAAGTTGAATTGTATCAAATAATTATCACGAGCATATTTCAATTTAAATAACCATAAAGAGTCCCACTTTATAGTAACATCCCACAGATCGTTTGTCTCGCAAGCTTACCAACACCTTGCTGAACCTAAAGAAAGACAATGTGATGGATGAACCGACCTATCGTAGACTGAAACCCACACAAAAGCAACCTCCTAGAATATACGGGTTACCCAAGATACACAAACCCACAGTACCATTACGACCTAGTGTCATGCTTAGGCTCCTTTGCCTATAACCTCTCAAAGTAGCTGAAATTCTTTCTCCGCTCACCGGTTTGACTGAATATACGATTCCCAATTCGAGTGGTTTTGCAGAGTTCATAGCAGAGCAAACCATCGGTACTCAAGAACGCATGGTTTCGTTTGACGTAGTTTCACTCTTCACCAATGTACCGATTGAGGGCGCATGCAATGCTACATTGCAACGCTTACAATCAGACAGCAATTTGTCTACCCGTACCGCACTCTCACCGGAACAACTCACTCAACTCCTCGAGTTTGTTCTACGATCCACATATTTTCTGTATAAAGGTTCATACTATGAACAGACAGAAGGGGCAGCCATGGGCAGTCCAGTCTCGGCTGTCGTGGCCAACCTATACAATTTTGGAGAGTTTCGAAGAAGAAGCGTTGGACACATGTCCCTAGCTCTCTTGCTTGCCTCGTGTTTGGAAGAGATACGTAGATGACACCTTCATCATAGTTCCCATCTCTGAAACAGATAAGCTGCTTAAACACATGAATAGCCTTGAACCAACCATCCAGTTCACATCAGAGATAGAGTGTGAAGGGAAGATAGCATTCTTAGACACTCTAGTTCATAGACACGACAACCATAGGCTCTCCACCTCAGTCTATAGGAAGCCTACCCACACAGACCAGTACATAGCGTTTGACTCTCACCATCCCATATCGGTGAAAAGAGGTCTAGTGAAATGTCTATTTGACAGAGCTTCACGCATTGTGACAAGTCCACAACAGCCATGCAAAGAACGGACCCGTGTTCGCAGTGCCCTGAGTCTCAACGGTTACCCACGCCGTTTTATACACAATACTAAGAATAGATCGTCGGAACCCAGGGATCAGAAGGTATACAAGACTTTTACAGTCTTGCCGTACATTGATGGGGTCTCCCAACAACTCAAGCGCCGCCTAGAGAGCCATGGCATTCGAACGGTTTTCAGATCAGATACCACCCTACGTCAACAACTTACACGCCCCAAGGATCCAATTCCTCCACATAGACGGGACGGCATTGTGTACAACATCCCTTGTAAAGGATGTGATAGATCCTACATCGGTGAAACTGCCCGTCCGATAAAAGAAAGAATCACTGAGCATAAGAGGGACGTCAGACTCCGTCGAACTGACAACTCAGCCGTAGCCGAACATGCTTGGGACAACCAGCATCAACCAGACTGGGACGGGGTTCAGTGCCTTTCCCAGGAACGGCATTGGTATACACGGAGGGTAAAAGAAGCTATCAATATCCGTCTCAATCCTAATAATTTCAACAGAGACAACGGGATCGATATCCCCGAATTTTGGATGCGGACGATACGCCGCCATGACACTCGCCGTCCTGCCAGCCAACAACGGTCGATTCCATTCAGCAGACGGCCCGAGCCAGCGGCCCGTTGATTGGTCGAGTACCGTATGCGTCGGCCAATAGGCCTGGTGCATCAGCCGAACCAGCGTCCGAACCAGCGGCCTTGGTGATTGGTCGATCACCGTGTGCGTCGACCAATAGGCATTGGGCGTTATTGTTCCAATTATCGATCGAATTTTAGACCGCTTTACGGTCCTCCCGTAAAGTATAAAAGACCCTTGCTTACAATAGTTTTCATCACCTGACGAAGTATTGCAGTAGCATACGAAACGTCGTGATCTTTTAGATTCCTTATTGACCACATTGCGAGACAAACGAATATCACTAGCGATATTATTTTCGATACTATATCCGCAATGAGTAATATATTTAGCATTACATTATCTCTGGTATATGTCACAAGCCGGAACTTCTTGTCTGGGTCTTATTGTTTTTAAATTGATTCATATCAGTTCGACGTAGTCAGGCAAAGGGCGAACAACAACAAAATTATTATACCGAATTGTATTATATACTTATATAGCATACTGATAATGGTAACAATAATAATAATCAAATAACACTTCATTTAACTCTTCAGTCATTTTTACACTTATAGTGAAAATTACAGACTGATTACTTTCTGAACCCGAATAAGAGTTGAGACTATTCGGGCACAAAGTCTTTATAATCTTGATAATAGTGGTTGCCCGAATATCAGAACTTCCAAAATACCGGGGGAGGCATGTGCACACTCGACCCCAAACCCCCCCCCCCCCCCTCCACCGCCTTGTACGAGTATGGATACGATTATCACACTTACAATGCATGCGAATTACTTTAGGAATTAAAAAGCAAATTTGTCTGTTCGACGGGAGTGTATGGGCAGGGAATAGCCCCAATTTCTCCAGTACCCCTAAAGTGCACCTTTTAACGTAGAGAAAAAGTACCTCTTTTTTGTAATTTAGATAAGTGCCCCTTTTTGTTTTGAATAAGTTTCCTCTACTCATTAATGCTCCCTTTCACCTCTGATAAATGCAACTTCCCCCTTCTTATAAAATGCCCTTTGTCATCTTTGATGAGCGTCCATGTTTAGGTACGACGGAGAAGTGCCTCCATTACTTGGACATATAGGTCTTTTTGCCTTTCTAATAATTGCCATTTAGTCTTCAGATAAGTGCAGCTTTTTCCTAATAAGTGCCCTTTCCCCCTCCTTTTAAATTCCTCTTTTCATTCCTGATGAGGGTCCAAATTCATATTTTGATCGTAATTTGCCACCAATGAACTTGAGATCCAGTTCAATTTATCCGTGAGATATAATTTTATTTCGTTTCATTTCATAATATTCATTTAAACAAGCCTAATCGGCTGTTTCTTTTTAGAAAGTCCGTTTAAAATGTGTTCAAATTGATGTTGTCCAAGTCACTGGAATTAATTAATATTGCTATAACATGTACAAGAAAATACCAAAAAATCTTATTTTCATCTTAAATTGCATCCAAGTCCCCCTCTAATAACAATAAATTCAAGAGTGTTCAAAGTTATTTATTATGGGTAGGCGAACATGGTGGAATAATTTTCTGATTCACCGTCATTGCAAATATTTTGCGATCGTAATTGTATGAAAACTTATCTTTCCATTCAAGCATTAACAACCGGGAATGAAAACTAATTTGTATATCATCCATGAATTATTTCAGATACAAATGCAAACCTAAGCCTTACTCGATGGGGAAAAAAGGGCATCAGCAAACTGTAAAAAATGTGAAAATAGAGAAACAGTACACCATGCATTGACGCATGCCCTGTGTCACTTGACGAGAGACGCTATACTTGGCGCCATGACAACATGTGTATATCTTGCCGAAATTATTCAAGAAGGCATCGGTGTACACAGACCTAAAAGTAGAGCGATAGAAAAAAGAAGGCATCTTTACAATTCCACTAGAGTGTACCCAAACCAACCTCATCCCGGACATTGTTGTTATATGGAAGAACTTAAAGAAAATTCTCATACTTGAATTTATTGTCAGTTCCCTTTGAAATGAATGTAGTTAAGGCACATGAATATAAATCGAACAAAATGCCCCATTAGTTACCGACATACAGGCTAATGGATATTCTGTGGTGTATCTTCCTTCGGAAATCGGCTCTATAGAGGTCATATTTCGCCAGACAATGTGACGAGGCTAAAGCAGCTGTTGAACAAAATTGAAAAACCTGTCAATTTGAAACAAGTTCGACAGAATCTATCCAAACTATCTGTTGTGTCTTCGTTTGTCATCTACTACTCAAAGAATG
The DNA here is from genome assembly GCA_035222895.1 of Strongylocentrotus droebachiensis. NCBI lineage: Eukaryota > Metazoa > Echinodermata > Echinoidea > Camarodonta > Strongylocentrotidae > Strongylocentrotus > Strongylocentrotus droebachiensis. The sequence continues at coordinate 42,377 of JAVYIG010002782.1, forward strand.
CCAAGTATGTAAGGCCGGATTAATTACTCACACACACACACACACACACACACACACTCAAATTGGTTAATGCACCTTGTAACCAGTCTATAATATTTTCTTTCTATTGCTCGCCTCTTTTCATTGCCTGGCACTGACATAATCCTCTTTGTATTAAACATTTAACTCAAATGAAACTCTTATAATACTTATTAAGTTGATATATCAAATGAATTGTCAATATTTAGCTCCTCTTATTTCATCTATAGCTAGCCGCTAGGAATATCCATAACTCCTCAGTTTTCACTATGCTGTAAAATTAGTTATTTTTAATTGTTGTTGTTATATAACATTATGTGCTTTTAATGCCCTGCATTTTCCAGTTAAATGGAATAGTCCTGGGCTATAGTATCTCCTCCTTTGCTGTGCAAGTTTGAACAATGATAAAGTTATGTTTACAAAATTAATGTATTAATCATGTTCAGTGACAATGCCAACATCATATTACTTAAAGGAAACCAAAACCTTCATACTAAGTTACTTTTATTGTAAAGTTTAAGATATTTGAAAAATATCAGTGAAAATTTGAACAAAATCGGGCAAGGAATAAGGAAGTAAGAGCTTTTTGAAATGACTAGTCACTAGAGGGCGGTATTCAATTTGATGACATCATCTGTGAACAACTCTCCATGCCTTTTACATCAAATTTCATGTTTTTCCTTCTTTCTTGTGATTGAGAGAATGTACTCCCCTGGAAGCAAGATATAGAATGAAAATGATATTCTATTCCACTAATGTATTAATCATGTTCAGTGACAATGCCAACATCATATTACTTAAAGGAAACCAAAACCTTCATACTAAGTTACTTTTATTGTAAAGTTTAAGATATTTGAAAAATATCAGTGAAAATTTGAACAAAATCGGGCAAGGAATAAGGAAGTAAGAGCTTTTTTAAATGACTAGTCACTAGAGGGCGGTATTCAATTTGATGACATCATCTGTGAACAACTCTCCATGCCTTTTACATCAAATTTCATGTTTTTCCTTCTTTCTTGTGATTGAGAGAATGTACTCCCCTGGAAGCAAGATATAGAATGCAAAATGATATTCTATTCCACTAATGTATTAATCATGTTCAGTGACAATGCCAACATCATATTACTTAAAGGAAACCAAAACCTTCATACTAAGTTACTTTTATTGTAAAGTTTAAGATATTTGAAAAATATCAGTGAAAATTTGAACAAAATCGGGCAAGGAATAAGGAAGTAAGAGCTTTTTGAAATGACTAGTCACTAGAGGGCGGTATTCAATTTGATGACATCATCTGTGAACAACTCTCCATGCCTTTTACATCAAATTTCATGTTTTTCCTTCTTTCTTGTGATTGAGAGAATGTACTCCCCTGGAAGCAAGATATAGAATGCAAAATGATATTCTATTCCACTAATGTATTAATCATGTTCAGTGACAATGCCAACATCATATTACTTAAAGGAAACCAAAACCTTCATACTAAGTTACTTTTATTGTAAAGTTTAAGATATTTGAAAAATATCAGTGAAAATTTGAACAAAATCGGGCAAGGAATAAGGAAGTAAGAGCTTTTTGAAATGACTAGTCACTAGAGGGCGGTATTCAATTTGATGATATCATCTGTGAACAACTCTCCATGCCTTTTACATCAAATTTCATGTTTTTCCTTCTTTCTTGTGATTGAGAGAATGTACTCCCCTGGAAGTAAGATATAGAATGCAAAATGATATTCTACTTCACATGTTATGAAATCGGATCAAGAACACAAATAAATACGAAGAAAACAACACAAAAAATGAAATTTTATGTACAAAAGGCATGGAGAGTTGTTCACAGATGATGTCATCAAATTGAATACCGCCCTCTAGTGACTAGTCATTTCAAAAAGCTCTAACTTTCTTATTCCTTGCCCGATTTTGTTCAAATTTTCACTGATTTTATTCAAATCTTTTAAACTTTACAATAAAACTAACTTAGTATGAAGGTTTTGGTTTCCTTTAAATTCATTGAACTGGATCGTAGATGGCAAATTACGATAACAATTTGAACTTTTATCTCATTTTGATGGAAGCTTATTTGCAAATTTTGCAAGCATTAACCATAATATTGATTTTAAAATTTGTCCACACAGTGTGTGCGGGCAAGCACTGAATCCAATGACCTGTGTAATAGTATATTTTTAAAGCGCTTAGAGACATTAATTTGTATTAAGCGCTATATAAAAATTGACTTTATATAATAATGTACATACTTGTACAATTATATAAAGTCATATCATTATTCTGATAATATCGTCAATGTGTTCACTGCAGTGGCGGATCCAGGGGGATCCCGGGGCCCGGGCCCCCTCCTCGGGCCAAAGAAGAAGCTAAAAACATGTTAATTAAGCCTCTTTTTTGTTTGTTAAAAAAGAAGACGGACCCCCTCCCCTGGCAAAAAAAGGGGAATGGGTGTTGATTTAAAAAAAAAATAGTGCTCACTAACCACTATCGGCCAGCGCGATTTTCACATTTTCTCACGAATTGGGCCCCCTATTTTGCCCCCTCCCTTGCCGCCATGAAAGGGATCCGATGAGCAGGGAGCACGCAGAGGGCGTAACCACTCTCTTTCCAGTTGGACAGGTGCAGCCAATAGCAGTAAGTATCTTAGGAAAGGCACATGCACCATCATTTCAAGCTATATCGAAAGCGCAGGCACGAAATAGACAAAGGTGTAAGAGGAATAGGCATTACAATGAATCAACTCCTTATTTGGTAGCGCTACCTTCATTTGCATATTATTCTGGAACAGCCGATAGCATGTAGGTAGTAATGACGTCTCTGATTGTATTTACATAATGTAAAATGATGCGAGAGGGGTTTAGAGAGTTTGGAGGTCTTTCTTTTCCATCTCTTCTACGCCCTGGGTTGCGTTCATTCCAGGGTTCATCATGAACCCTGAAGTTCAGAAGTTCATGAGCCCAGAAGTTCTGGGCTCGATCACTTCCCATGCATGTACCCACACCCACGCATGAAGGGATGATATGGGGACTGTATGTGTCTTTTCATCCATTCCTCAGCCTTTGCGGGACTCAATCCCTTTCTGTCTTCGTGAGACTGCAATCTAGAACATGTCAAATAATGCCTCAAAAGTCTATTTCGGCAAGTGTGAAAAATACTCTCTTCATTGGAGGGGCCTGTGCCTTTGAACGTTCTTTAATCAGAAACATATCGCCATATAAATGGTGTGAATTATCATTATCATTATCATCACTACCGTCACCATCATCACCATCATCATCATCATCATCATCAACAACAACATCATCATCATCATCATCATCATCATCATTATTATCATTATCATCATCACCATCAACAACATCATCATCACCATCACCATCACCATCGTCATCACCATCATCACCATCATCATCACCATCATAATCATCACCATCATCATCATCATCATCACCATCATCATCATCATCATCATCATCACCATCATCATCATCATTATCAACATCATGTCAGCATCATTTATTCCTGTTATATTCTGGCCCGTCTCCTTGGTCCAGTGGTTATAATTAGCCAGTGACCCTTGTTCGATTCCCGGTGGATCGAGACACTTTTTCCACAATCGCAATTAATTCAGAAAAGGGATGACAGCAACTAAAAGTATTTAGGAAAATATGTTGGATTTCTGTTTCGTCTTCGATATTCTTTCTTTCTTTCAAAATATTCTTTCACCCTTAAATTCCTGCAAAATTCAAAACCATTCTTTTTTATGTAACCGCGGACGTAGTAAACAAAAAAAAAATGATTTCAAGGATTTGTAACATAGTTCAATACTATCTAGGTTGGATAGAAACTTTATAATGAAAAATATGCATCGGTATAAACAAATTTGACACTTCTGTGGCGTGGGAAAGCGGTCTACCCTATTGTTCAGTGGAAAATCAAATTCTGATCAATTATTTTTTTTCCGTCAAATTATTGACGTTTGCACGTCAACAGGAAGGGCATGCGTCTCTTTCGATTAGAAGCCTTTTCATTATGAAGGACAGTGCTTACGTAAATAGACAGTAAGGTGGCAATTTAATTGTGTTGTAATACAAACTAAAAATTAAATAACCAACAGATGGAGCGTTCTCATTTATACAAATAATGTTGTACTAATAATAAATTCTGTTTGTGTGGGAGGCAACCCTCTCACTCCTTTACTGCACCAGTGTTAGACGGTCGTGGCAGTAATAGGTATTTAAAAGTTTTGGTATGGGGTCATGAATTTGGTTCAAATGAAGATATTGGAAGCTTATGCGATCCTACAATATTCAGTGATCGTTGTCGCGGTTAAAATCGAGTCTTAATTTATGAAATTATAAATAATAAACTATTCATGTTGTATAGCTCCCTCTCAAGGTCAAGATATTGATTAAGTTATATAACAATGTTTATTGACTAAAATCTACCGATTAGCTATTCCCATTTGAAATATACCACAAATTATCGTTAGATATCACAACTACATATTCTGAGATTTTCATGGTCGCAGCTACCATTGTACGGCCGTAGGCGCTATTTGAAATTTATCAAAATTTACCGGGAGCACCGGTAAATTTTAATATTCAATTTTTATCGAAAGTCAGAAGTGTTTTAGGGGCTAAATGTTCTAGTGCTTATAATACATCCACAGGGGCATCTAAATATATAAAAATTGTAAAGAATCACTATCTATTTTCGCTAACTATTTTCATAATTTCCCGAAACTTTGTATTACCTTTAAACAAATATTTACTAATTTCATATAGCCTTTCATTATTTTCAAAGTGAATGTTCTATTAAACTGGAGCGAAATTTAACTTCTGTATAATTGAATAGGAATAATATTGGCAAAGATTTATTCCTAATAAATCTAGATAATAGTATACATTCTCATATTTTATTGAATAATTATAATTTGCGAGTGTTTGTTTTGCGTGACTGCTAATGCATGTGTGTGCTATGCTTATCAACTGGGTGACCTACGTCCTTAAGTCATAACTGACAGTAATGACTAATAAGGATTAATGCCTCACAAAAGGGCACTAATATAGCACATCAACATGGTTTTTATAACGGGGCCTCACAGTTACGAGGCCATTGTTTTGCTTTTGAATCATGACTGTACTTAGCGGGGTCTAGGGCAGGGGGCAGCCCCCACACATAATTATAGAGCTTCTCAGTGCATGGTATATTTGTTTATTATTGTTATTATTATTAACATTTCCGAAATCACTTATGGGCCCTCAAGGCACCGCCATCTCTTGCCACAACAGCGCCATGTGCTTACTTGCCGCAGCTTGAGAAACTCCAATCATATATTTGTCCTTACCACGATGCAAAACTCAGCGCTATAAACAATCGACAGTTCCCTCTCTTGTTCGTTTGCTAAATTCAATCAACTGAAATCTTGTTAGACCTGTTTACAATGTATTGTTATTTTTCGAACTCTCTCTCTCTCTATTATATATATCCGTCTCTCTCTATTCAAATCCTGATCCTAAATATATTGAGGAAAGCTCAGTGAACAGCTGTCTACGTGTGTCGATTGGATGACTGATAATAAGCTTTCTTTACACTTGGGAAAAACAGAAAGCATTTTATTTTGTTCTAAAAGTAGTTCTAAAAAGTAATTTGAATTCAAATTGACACACAATAATCAAGCAATCAAGAGAAAAGAGTCTGTGAAGTATTTAGGCATTGAGTTGGCTAGCGCAATTTCATTTTCATCTTTAGCAGAATCAGTTGTAAAAAAAGCAAATTCTCGTCTGAAATGTTTGTACAGATATCAAAGTTGTATGGATTTAAAAGCAAGACGTACACTCTGTTTTGCTCTTATTCAATGTTTATTTGACTATGCTAACCCTGCATGGTATAGTAACATAAACAAGTCAGATCAAAAGAAGTTGAAGATTATACAGAACAAAATGGTGAGATTTATCAACTGTTCTGGTCCAAGAACTCATGTTGGCTACAGCGAACTTTCTAAAGCTGGTTTTCTTGAAGTCGACCAAAGATCAAAACAACTCGTAGGCTATTGCATCACGTGCATAAAATATATCATACTAGGTTGAATCATTATATTCGATCCAACTTCGATCTTGTTACTGACGTACATGATTATAATACAAGAAATAGACGATTCAACTTTAACTTACCAGAAAGAGTAGGTATAGTATGGGAAATTCGTTTTATTACAATGACATAAAACATTGGAATTCCCTTCCCAATGGTGTAAAAGAAATAGGAAACTATGATCATTTTAAGAGGAAATTAAAGGAATAACTAATACTTGACAGTCAGAGAAGAGAAGTGAATGACATGTTATATGATTGAAATTGTTATTCTTCTGTCGGTTCATACTTTTTCATGTTGTATATACTTATGTTTTCGTACGTTATAGAAATTCTACAAATTCATCATTATTTTCCTCTTCTTCCTTCTCCTCTTTTTCTTCTTCTCCTTCTTCTTTTTCTTCTTGTACTTCATATCATTTCTATCATCAGTTTAATGTTGTTATTATTATTATTATCTTTAATAAGTAGTTCTTTTAATTTTCTTATCTGTCTGTAAATATTACTATTTTAACTTATTGATTTTATACATGTCTGTAAGGGACCCCACTGGAAATAAGCTCTCGAGCTTTCGTGGGTTATCCTGTTCAAGCTGACTTATTTTTGATCTGTTATTATTGTATATTGTTGTATGTTGGAAGCTTGTCGAATAAAAATCAATCAATCAATCTCTCTCTCTCTTTCCCCTTTCTCTAGCTTTTTTTCTCTCTCTTTCTCCTTTCCCTCCTTCCCTAGCTCTCCCACTATTTCTGTCTTGTATTTCCTTTTCTCAATTTTCTGACAATGTGATAATTAATCATTACTAATTTTCACCAATATATATAGGTCATTCACCAATGTTAAACAGTATAATAACAATTCCATATATGGCATTCGTATTAATGTATCATTTGACATTTCCATATTATGTGCATTTTACTTTTACAATGCTTCATCAAGCTGAATCAACTCAATTCTCGTTCATTTGCTTACATTATTTTGTCATAATAAATTGAACTCTCTTTTCTTTTTTTCTCTTTCTCTCATCCCTCATCTTTCTCTTGTCTTGATTTCCTTTTTTTCCTTCTTCTCTCTCTCTTTCAAATTTTATCTCTCTTTATCCTTTCCCTCTAGTTATGATATGGCGGCAACAGATCTGAAAGAGCGGAATATTTCCTTTATTCATATACGCCTACACCAGAGGTATAATTAATAATAAAATGGACATTTCTTATATAAGCAAGGGAAGTTTTCCTGTTAAAATATCATGATGCGGTGATTCGGCATTGGAATACAAAACGGAAATACTTTAGGCTTTACATGAATAAGAAAAGATGAACTCTGCCGTTGTCATTTATTAATTTTCAAAAAATTTGGCCTGACATTAGGATTTGTATATAAGCCGGTTATAATCGCTGGTTCAACCTTCCTCCCACTTCCCCATTCCCACCCCCCCCCCCCACCTTTCTCTCTCTCTCTCTCTCTCTCTCCCTCTAAGTCCCTCTCTCTCTCTCCCTCTTCATCTCTCTCTCTCTCTCTCTCTCTCTCTCTCTCTCTCTCTCTCAGGCAAAATATAACTGTCTATAGTGTCGTTGGTGTCGATAAACGTTTCGCCGAGGAATGTGTCAAGAAACATTCGTTTATAAAAAGTCAATTATGTTTCTGATCATAATAAGTTTCATCATGAAAACAAAAAAATTGTGCCCAAATATAGGTTAACATGAGACTGGCAACGTCCGACATAAGAAAGAAACAGTCACTTTTAGTCCTCTTGCTTGTTTCCTTGAGTAATTTTATTCAGAATTGCCTCATTTCTGTGATTAAAGAGATTTTGAATACGTTCAGTATTATTCTCTTTAATTTGCAAGGTTACACAAAATAATAGCCAACTTAAGAAGTGACAACAGAATGTATCTCTTTGCATAGATATATTATCTACTAATTGACCCCTCCGTACCTTAACAAAATAAAGCCCATGCTAGAAAAACTCTACATTTCATGGGTTGGCTCCATCATAACACTTTGATACAGAGCCATAATAATATTTCCGTTTTACAGCAGAAAGAACAAACTTTATGAAATATTCTCTGTAACTACTTTTGTATTCGGTGTTGTGTCACGTAATCCATGTCGTTGGCCGCAATGTAGAAGACAAACAAGCGTTACAATGCTTAGAAACCCTTTCTAGTCTGGAGAGGGGGGGGGGGGTAGAAGCCCCCCCCTTACATTTTTCGCGACAATTTTTTAACGCAAAAGAATCTTGGGCTGAAATTGTGTGACTTTTTTATTTTGAGTCTTGCGCATCTTTTAAAATAATTTTTTTTGAAATCGGACCTACCGTTACAAAGTCACGTGACCTTTTGTCTTTGCAAGTCATCCCGAAAATCGCCCACTCTCGTGATTTGTGTACAAAACATATGGAAATCTAATTTTTCCAAATAAAGAGATAAAACATTGGTTACTTGGTCATGTTTATAGTTTAGGTGTTTATTTTGGGGTTCAAAATAGTTGAATTATATAGTTAGAAATAAAATAAAACAAAAAATAACAATAAAATATAGAAGTTTAAAAAACATACAAACACATAAGAAATTATCAAAACAATAGATAACAACAAGGAATAACCTGGCTCTTCCATTTTATTTTTGGTATTATTATACCAAATGGTCGAAAGAATATGTAGTGAAAACTAATGTTTAAATATGAAGAATAGGCCTATATGATTTATGGGTAAAAATGTAGATCGTATTACCTTATTTGCATATTACCATAAATATGCATATTTCCATAAATATGCAATATAGTGAATTTTTCAAAAACAAATGAATTACCATAGTAATCTATACACTTCACTTGGCATGCGTGCGCATTTTTTCGGCGATCGGCCGTTTGACGGCCGAGATCATGGGGGGGGGGGGGGCCTTAGAACCCCCCCCCCCCTCCCCCCATGCTATGTAGTTTTAGAAAAGCCCAGGCTAGATAGGGTTAAGTTGGCGAAATGTATATTCTTTTCACATACATTACTTTCTATTTATTACAAAACATAGCATTAAAAATAGTTGAAGAAGCACAGCTGATCGCTTTAGCCATTTCAACAAAGTCCGTCCTGAAAGGGGTTACCATTGTGCGTAGTGAGAAAGACTACCAAACTAAAGAAAGACTAAAATTCGTCATGGATCGCGTTTTGTTTAGTTTGTCGCATCCCAAAATATCGTGTTTCTAGTTGAGCATCATCTCGATGTCTTCGTACGAACGCAGTAAAGGCACTGATGCAGTTTCCAATGAAATGATCTGCTTCTCCCAACACATACATATCAAGCTGAGGCCTCTCAGGATCCATGGTCACAACATTCAGCTGGAACAATAATAAACAAGATAATGCACTTCATTAATAGTCTACATCAATGATGACATTTATGAAAATAATAATAATAATATTTAGCTTTTATATAGCGCTTAATACAATGTCTCTAAGCGCTTTACAAATATATTATTACCCCGGTCATTGGATTCAGTGCTTGCCCGCAAACACTGTGTCCACAATCTCCACTCCCTGGGGAGCATTCCAGCCAGGCGTTACTTGACGCTCAAAAAGAATACAAGGTCACTTAGGACGAAATAAAATGAAATGAGCGGTCATGTTGAAGCACTTAATCAAACTTAAAAAGACTTCCTCCCCCCCCCCCCTCCCCCCCCCCCCCCCGCCAAAAAAAAAGGATTATAATAATTAACTCCCTTCTGTATACACTGCCTCCTCACAGTTTGGGTAGACTTGTAATCAGAACTGTTTTTTTATCTTCACAATACCACATTTTATTTGTCATCAGGTTTGTGCCACACCTGATGATAAATATAATGAGGGGGGGGATTGTGAAAATCAGTTATGACGGCAAGTGTACCCAAACTTTTGGAGGGCAGTGTATCTGTTATAAGGGAACTGGATAGAAAGCGATTGTAAATACATTTTTAGGAATCATCCTTAATTAGAAGTAAAGTAATCATAAAAATGATGGCCTCTACTTTTTTTCTTCGAGAAATCGACTCAAGGGCAATTTCAATAGCCCATTATATAACCCACATAATAATTATTGTACGGATTACGTCATTGTCATATTCGCACAATACAACAGGCGATGGACGTTAAAGAGAAAGTTGAGTTCTGGGAAGAGGTGAAAATAATTTGTGAGCGTTATCATTCTTATTAAGCAAGTGTGGAAGAACATCAGATAAGACATGTTCCCTGAAAAGCATGGGTCTTCAAATGCCTTCATATTCTAAATATATCATGTAACATCGTAAAACTCTGGGGTAGGATTTTTACGCCACGTGTTCCGTGTAGTCACATCTTTCTGTGTACAGTGTTTGTAACTTTACCAAGACTTGGCCAAATTTCTTATCATTTCGATGATTCCAGAACCTTGCAATACACACAAATTCTTATATGCTAGATGATCAACCTTTTCTGGTCGATTTCACATCGTTTCTTTCACAATGCAATCGCATGACCAGAACTCAACTTCATCTTTAATTCCCTAAGTTTATTTATTTAAAATCATTGCTACCGTTTTACATGTATGTCTTCTAAAAGGAGAGGTATTCATGAGATTTGGACTTAATGATGAGAAACAAAAATGCACCTTTTTTGGTATAAAAAAAAAAAAAAAAATCATGAAGACGGCATTAAACTGGATGCAGTAAGGAGCCATCTAGAAGAATACTTCCGGCGGAGGGGGGGGGGGGGCTTTAGGGTTCTTGCCTCCATTTTCTAAATGTGCCTGCCGATTTAATTTCTTTGTGGGGAGGGGACTAGAAGGTTTCTATTTTAGGGGGGGGTTGAGCCCCCAACCCCTAGAATTTCCGCTGCACAACAATAACTGAAAGAGACAGAATGGCTGACTTACATCCGGGAAGTCTCGCTGTAAATCATCTTGCATAGACACGTGATCAGTCGCGATGAAGATTGTCTTGATCTCTTTCTCCTCCAAGAGCGCCCTCACCTGTTTATATCATAATGTTAAACTAGTCAGTAACACAAACTTAAAAGGACATGGTAATAATAATAATAATATTTAATTGTTATATAGCGCTTAATACAAATGTCTCTAACAGCTTTACAAATATACTATAACCCCGGTCATTGGGTTCAGTGATTGCCCGCACACAATATGTGCACAATCTCCACTCCCTGGGGAGCATTCCAGCCAGGCGTTACATGACGCTCAAAAACTGTTTGACCAACAATTATTATACTCGTGAGTAAAAGGATAAAGTTTTAACTCTTGCTGCGCCAGTGTCACAATATCTGACGAACATACTAAATACTTCAATTGCACACTGTTCCACTCAGAAACATAATATGGTGATCAATATACATATACATCAATGCTTAAAGCATGAATCAAACTTTCTAGATAATCATTACAAGCGACAGATTCCTTTATTTTTGTATCGCTGCATTTGTCATCAAAAAATAAAACCATGCGCGGGGTTTAGAGTGAGGCAATAGATTATATATTTAGCCTGACAATAGTGAAGTAAGAGAAAGAACTCAAGAGAAGATGAAAACACAGGCACTGAAAATGTGTGAGATGTCATGGGATATCGTCTGCTTGTGCAAGTCATGTCCATACTGTGATCTCACACATCTCAGCAGCGTTCGGAGAGCTCTTCAGGTGCTATGCCTGCGCTGTATTCAAGCGTTTTGTAATTCATAATAATCATTACTTCGAATGTTTCCAAGCATTGAATTTTGATAACCTTGTCGAATCAAAGTTTAACCTTTGCAATAATGAAAATAAAGTTAGTTTTTAAAATCAATGAATATCTACTTTAAATACATAAGGATGAGTGCCGCGCTGCGGATCGGACCCACGACATTGCCATCTCCAGTAAAATGTTTAAACCACTGAGTATGACACACCTAAAACGAGAGAGAGAGAGAGAGAAAAAAAGAGAGAGAGAGAAAGAGAGAGAGAAAAAGAGAGAGAGAGAAAGAAAGAGGGAGAGAGAGAGAAAGCAATAGAGAGAGAGAGAGAGAGAAAGAGAGAGAGAAAGAAAGAGAACTGAGAGTGCAGGGTGTCCTTACCTCTTCCGATACGAGTTCTTCTGACTGCATGCAGAGTTGCCTATGAACAGTGGTAGTCCTAGTAGGATGAACACCAAGACATTGATGAGATGATAGCAGGCGAGGCATGGTACCATCAGCTAGATCACAGGTACGAGCCTGTACAAACAAAATAATAATATCGAATAGTTAGGAGCTACAGAAGAACCTACAGAAGAACAGCCTTTGGCTGAAGTTGGTACCCGAGTTGGTGCCGTGCAAAAATATAAAAAATAAACTGAGGAGCGCTAAAAGCAATAAGTACCTTAGCGCTTACATTTACAAATATATGAAAAGAGGACACAAAATACAGGAAGTATGTCACATAGATCGTTGGGGGAAAGGGTGAGTTTTTTTAGGGATCTTTTGAAGGTGGCAAGACAGGTATTTTCCCTTATGGAACAAATATTTTGGTAGGATATCACGTATGTATCTGTGGAAACAAACTAACAATCGAACAAAGAAACAGCTCAGTAACGGCTCGATCAGATATGAAGCAGTAAACCGCCTTGCCCCCCCCCCCCCACTTTTCCATCAATTATGTGAATTAATTACAATCGAGCGCACACAAACATTGGCATTTCGTGTATCGAGTGGTGAAGTAAGTCTGTGTGACGTCATCAAAAATCTATTTTTGGAATTTCTCAATTTTGTCTTCATTTTCCGAAAAAGCATTAAAAATAATGTCCAAAAAACCAATTGAATATGTTAAGTATTGGCTGAGATATGACCATCTGAATAAATGTATTTCCTATAGGAACTCAGTCGGTTATTTGCTCTGGCTCCTAACCATTACGAGCCAGAGCAAATATGGAAGCGCAGTAGAGCATGCAATTTGTAAATGAAATATATAAAACTAAGTGATAATAATTACTAATAGAACAAGAAAATGAGAGCAAATAGGTAATATAGAGGCAAAATAGTATTTTAATGAGGAAAGAAGTTTGAGAAGAACAGCTATGAGTATAATCATAAACCCTTTGTTCTACTTGGATGTGGATGATTATTAGCGTTAACAAAGAAACATTATCACCTACGTCACAGGCATGTGCATAATAAATTACAGACTAATAATACCACGGTGAAGGTAGCCTACATCACTCATTACGGGGCGATGCAAGAAAGTTGCAATCGATTGCAAATCCCCAAAATCAAGCGAGAGAGAGAGAGAGAGGGGGGGGGGGTAAAGCTAGATCAAGTACACTGGATTTAATTGTTTAATCTTTAATCCTAACAAAATCCTAGGAAATTTAGAAGGTAAGTGGGGTGTTGCAAGAAAGTCGATGATGCCGTATAGCTGAACAAGATACCCTTTCGATGCTTTTTCTGGACGCGGTTGCGTAGCCAGTCATGTTGAGAGTGACACCTCCCCCCCCCCCCCCCCCCTCACCCCCGGGCCGCGTTATTTTTTTTCGGCGGCACAGATTGGGGTTAGGGAAAGTTTAGGGTTAGGGTTAGGGTTAAATCAAGACCTCTTTTTTAAAAAAAGCCCCAATCTGTGCCGCAGAAAAAAATGACGCCCCCGGGCCCGTAAGTAGACATTGACTCCTTACCCAATCGGCACCATTCCGTAAATGTAGTCCCACATATGGTCTTTCGATGTTGTCTGTGATGTACTTGTTACCTTCATTCTCAATATCGGCGGACCATTTGAAATACTTTTGAAGGTGGTTCTTCTCTAGAGGAAGCGGTGTACTGGTAGGTGCATTCATAAAGGCCAAAACGGGGTGTTCCGAGGGAGCAAACCTGTCAAAAATGGTATCATTGTCCTCAACATTATTTCTCTTCTGAGGCGGCGTCATGGGTATGCCACTCTTTGTAGAATATTCCAAAGTGTCCCTTCAATTTAGTTTTGAAAAAAGCCCCTCTCCAATCTGATGAGTACCCTTTCAATTAACACTTCTGATAATTGCCCTCTTTCTCTTTCTGACCATGACTATTCTTACCTGCATGTAAACCTCTCTTTACTTTATAAAAGTGTCCTAAAAGTCCTCAAAAGAATCTTTAATTTTAAATAAATTATGAAGCTTCAAATAATCGGAGCGGCTTTTTCCATTTCGGCCATCATCCATTACCCCTAAAAACATTCGTTTTAAAATTGAGTAGAATGAATGATTTCAGTTTCATAACTTGTCCTATATATACATTCATATAAATTCTGTTTTGTTTGTATTCATATTCACATTCAATCATATAATTATTATTATTATTATTAGGCATTTAGCTACGCTATTCATAGTACAATATATCACAGCGCTTACAATAATATGCAATATGACAATATAACCATAAATCTTAACATAACATTGAACAAACAAAAATAATACAATTGAATTTGTTTCATAGGTGAGATTGTGTTGTATGTTTCTTACGTTTCTGTCCACATGATACGCCATGGTTCATATTCCACGTTATAATGGAGATCTCCCGACCAGATTTCAGACCGTGTAAACTCCACATTCTGTGCCTCCCAAAATGTCGAAAATGGGTTTCCTTTCTGTTAAAAACGATACAAGATTTAACAAAAAAGAAGGTTCATGTAGATTTGGGATGAACTTTCAACTTAATAACACAATGTAAGTATTTCATGCCCTTCTCGCCTTAAACGTATGATCCTATTTGACAGTTGATCATTAGTATAATGCATGAATGGAATGAGCGCTGTATATTATACATCGAAACTACATTTTCTTGCCTGCCTATATCTCATTTGATATAATTATTAACGTCGCTTTGATGTTTTTCTTAATTAATTGAATTGATTATGCGATTGAGTGTTGTACAGGGATTGAGTGTTGTACATGGAATGAGTGTTGTACAGGGATGTACTGCTAAATATGACGAATAATCAGGAGTATGAATTTCAAGCATTGTAATCAAAGATAGGCCGACACGTGCCTCCATGATTACAGGGACATTTGTTTCGAGCTTTTCAGAACCCAGCTGTATTGCGGAGCTCCAAATTTGCATAATCATACATCGAACGAATGTAGATCATAGAAAAGGGAAATTAAGAATCACAACAAAACATTGTAGACATAACTAGTAACTTTATAGTCGATGAAATTCAAGTTACTAAACATTTTTAGAGAGCATTACTACATGTCTTGAATGACCTAGCAGCCTTAATCCAAGTTCGCAAGATTGTAAAATAAGGAACAGCATCTGTCAATCGTCTTTAGACTATAGTGGATAGTCCGTTAAACCCGTTAAACACACGATCGATGCACCATTACTCGCACGAGTCAAGCAAGTAAAGGTAATTGACCAATTAGCATGTTTGCTTATAAATAGTCATTTAAAGAAATGTCTGCAAGGTTGATTTTGAAACATTTTTTTTAACACTATCACAAGTCATGTCAAACAGCGTGAAAAACAGCATCAATCGCTATAAAGCAGTAATTTTATACATGTAAGTCAGACGCCATTACGACTGCGCTATCAACTGCGTCAATCAAGCTAGTCTGTAAATTAACGCATTCTGAGCACTTCATCTCACGATCAAACGCATGACGTCACGCCAAGACTGCAACAGCCGATGACGTAGTCGTCCTATATACGTCAGGCAAATTGACGCATCAAGTGTAACGCACGTACGGGCTTGACGGTTTATAAAACCAGGCGCGGATCCAGGGGGGGCCGAGCGGGCCTTGACCCCCCCCCCCCCCCCCCCCGCAAAAAAAAAAAAAAAAGAGAGAAGAAAGGAAAAGAAGGGAAAGGGAAAGAGGAGAGAAAGAGAAAGAAAGAAGAGGAAGAAGAAAAGAAAAGGGGGAAGAAAAGAAAAGGGGGAAGAAAAGAAAAGGGGGAAGAAAAGAGATCGGGGGGCGAAAGGGCCTTGCCTCCCACGCTGTTGACCCCCCCCCCCCCCCCCAATCAAAAAAAAAGAGAGAAGGCAGGAAAGGGAAAGAAAAAAGGAACAGAGAAAATACTGGCGTACTGATAGGGGGGGGGGGGCTTTACAAATAAATTACAAATAATTCTGTAATGACATAATTTCCGAGATTTGTCCTCACTTTTTAGTAAATTATACGTTTGTATGTGTTTGTTGGAAAATGAAAAATTCCTAAAGTTACAGCCAGGCAAGAAATATGATTCTTAAGATTCCTACATGTCAGGGCCCGAGGTACGCCGGGGATTGGGAGCCTCGAGCTCCCTCCACCCCCCCCCCCACGCTTTTTTTGAAAAAGGATATTAAAGAGAAATAAAATAAAATGAGAGCAAGAAAGAAAGAATAGTTAACTGCCAGTGTTAAAAAATGAGGCATCAAAATATGCTCATCTGACCGTGATTAAATGCCTAAAACCCCTAAGCTTCCGGGGGCTCTGCCCCCTGGATTCCACCTAGGGTCCTACGGCGGGCCCTTCGATGCTTATCTGTCGGTAAATTAATGCCAAAACCCCCTCTTTTTTTGGGGGGGGGGGGGGGGCTCCGCCCCCTGGACCCCACGCCAAATAGTGACCTGCCAGTGTCACAAAATAATAGGTATTACAAAACAATGCTTGGGGGGCGGTCCCCCAAATCGTTGAGAACGGTACAACGCATCGTCTTCTTTCTCTAATAATTTATTGAAACGTCAAAGCTTCGCGCAGGAGGGGAGGGGGGGGGGACTAAATTCAGACAAGGATTAAGAATCGAGAAAGCTACAGCGAATCGTCTTCTTTCTCTCATAATCTTATGAAACGTCAAAGCTTCCGCGCTTGGCGGGGGAGGGGGAACCTGAATTCAGAGGAGGATTCAGAGGCGAGAACGGTAATACAAATCTTTAATGATTTAATAAAACGTAAAAGCTTCCGCGCTTGGGAAACTAAATTCCGACGAGGATTATTTTCGAGAACGGTACAACGAATCCTCTTCTTTCTCTAATGATTTAATGAAAATTAAAAGCGAAGCGCGGGAGGGGGGGACCTGAATTCAGACGAGGATTAAGAGTCGAGATCTGCACAGCCGATCGTCTAATTTCTCTCATAATCTTATAAAAACTTAAAAGCCTCCGAGCTTCGCGCGGGATTTGGGGGGAGGGGAAACTAAATTCCAACGAGGATTATTTTCGAAAACGGTACAACGAATCGTCTTCTTTCTCTAATGATTTAAGTAAACTTAAAAGCTTCCGCGCCGCGGGGAACCAAAATTCAGACGAGGTTTAAGAGTCGAGAACTCTACAACGAATCGTCTTCTTTCTCTAATAATTTAATAAATCGTAAAATTTGTCCGCGCTTTGCGCGGGAGGGGAAAAACTAAATTCAGACGAGGATTAAGAGTCGAGAACGGTACAACGAATCGTCTTCTTTCTTTAATAGTTTAATGAACGTCAAAGCTTCCGCGCTTCGCGCAGGAGGGGGAGGGGGGCTAAATTTAGACAAGGATTAAGAGTCGAGAACTCTACAACGAATCGTATTCTTTCTCTAATAATTTAATAAATCGTAAAAAAAAATTGCGCTTCGCGCAGGAGGATAAAAACTAAATTCAAACGAAGATTATTTAATTAGTCGAAAACGGTACAACGAGTCGTCTTCTTTCCCTGATAATTTAATGAAACGTCAAAGCTTCCGCGTTTCGCGGAGGAGGGAGGGGAAAACTCGCCCCTCCCTGTACTGACCTCGCCCCCCGCATTACGTCACTGTTGGTCACCATTACGTACCAATATTTGGCTCGCATAATTTCAAATTTGGGCCCCCCTCCCCCCCCCCCCCCCTAAGAAATCCTGGATCCGCGCCTGTATAAAACCACTATTATGCGTTATGGCTTGTTAATTATGACTGACAAGGGATTTTGCCTGCAAACTATCCCATATCAACTACCACCACGACCACCTCCACCACTCCACAACTATCATCATCATCATCATCATCATAATCACCCCCGCCATGTTCTTGATTTACCCTTGGGCACACGTCGTTATTTCCTTCAGCTGCTTTGCTCGAACAATACGCCACTCTCTCATCTAAAGGCCAATGTGTTGGAGCTAACTCGTACATGAAGTCTTCAAATGTGACAATATCGGCGTAATATTCCCGCAGTGCATTCAAATCGAAGTACTCTGTGACTGGAACGTAAAGCTGTAAAATAATGGAAAGAATGAAGCACTGTCATAGTTTGTATGAACTCTCCAAATGGAAATATCAAGATGTATGTCAGACCGACGACAGTCCAGTGGTTGTGAGTAAATGTGGAAATTCAATTTAAAATGTCCACCTAAGAGGTGGGATGATAATGGTTGGACATTATTTTGAATCAATCCTCCCAAGTATATTATATTTCCGTGTACTACATTTTTATCCTGTTCATCAGGACCATGATGTAAAACAGATTTTGTATCTACAATGTATATCTGATTCTTGTTATCCTGAATAAATATATTTCAATAAATAAATAAAAGTACGACAATATTTTTATTTTAAGGCCATCCTTATGGCTGTCCCGGATGGCTGTACGAATAGAAATATTATTATTGGGTTTTTATGACTTTGAGCATTAATTTTCCATATCAATTATATCAAAAGTGTTAGAATTTTCATTATTTATTTCTAGCTTGTCATGTAGAATTAATTAAGGCTTACATTATCTTTTCTCTGTCCGACTGCATGTTGGTAGTCGATGAAAGGCGGTAAGACCAGGACGCGATCAAGCGTCTTCGCAAAAAATAACGACCCCAATAGCAGCTCGGCTTGATTACTGAATCGCCCTGCAAAGATAGTGATATAGAATACAGCATTACTGTCAAAAAGACGAGAAAATCACCCCCATATTATGTGACTGTTATGACAGATAGATGCTCATAGCGCGGAACTGTACTAGCTTGAGGTGGGTTTTTGTATTATTGCCATGGAAATGCATATTACGAAGGATATCAAATTTCAGTGGCGCTATTTGAAGTATGAATGAGTGACCCAAGATATTCCTGAATTATGATGCAGATACCTATAGATCAACCTGCGCGCACCTTAATGTCCAGTAATATATCAGAAGACAGGTTTTGGTAAGATTTTGAGTTGTGCGAAGTATATAGATCTCTTGAGGATGACGTAACCATTGAGGAACGGTTCGTCCAGAACACTCTCCCTGGTTCGTCGGAAGGGCCACCAGGCACCAGAGATTTAAAAGTTTAAAATGATGTGGAAAGAAATGGGAAGCGTCCCCACTTCCGCAATTGTGAATACTTATTCATTTATTTATTTATTTTCTTGTTTATTTATACTCCCTTCGAGAGTCCTCCGTTGCATAAAGTTTCGCCCCCCCCCCCCCCCTCCTCGCCCACGAACAATCCTAGATCCGCCCCTGGTCTCAAGCATATCGATATCACTGACGAACTGAAATAGCACTTTGTATGGACGCCCCAGTTACCACTTTAATCTTATACCAACGCAAGTCAGACAGAGATTGTAGAGTTTATATCGAGTTGCATTTTTATCAGATAAATATGACAGTCGGCCTTTAAAAAAGTTTACATAGGGCAAACGACACCGTCACTGTCCATCCTGTGAACTGCAGCCATTAAAACTTACACAATAAGAGGAGATCTTGGAGGGAAAGGGGGAGAGAAAAGGCAGAGAGAGAATATGCAGAGAGAGAGAGAGAGAGAGAGAGAGAAGAAGGACTAGGATGAAACAAAGATAATGCTTAATGAGACCAGGTTAAGACTATAGATGTCGTGGACAGATTAAGTGACATTTTATTTACATTTCCTTTTTTTGTTCCCGCCGAAACTTGTACGCCGTAATTATGAGCATGCGTTTTACGACCACATGGATAGTTGATAAAGGGAGGGAGGATTACGACTCGATCGATCATTTTGGCGAAATATAAAGTCCCCAAAAGCTGTTCCACTTGCCCAGCAAACTGTCCTGTATCGGGATAAATATAAATAAAGTGAAAGGTCTTAGAAATATAAATACTATCTCTTGCGTTCAATTAATGACACATCAGCGAAATGTCCTGTATCGGGATAAATACAAAGTCAAATACAGGGAAAAGTCTTAGAAATATAAATACTATCTCTTGCGTTCAATTAATGAAACATCAGCGAAATATTCTGTATCGGGATAAATAAAAATAAAGGGAAAGGTCTTAGAAATATAAATACTTTCTCTTGCGTTCAATAAATGACACATCAGCGAAATGTCCTGTATCGGGATAAATACAAAGTCAAATTCAGGGAAAAGTCTTAGTACTGATATAAATACTTTCTCTTGCGTTCAATTAATGACACATGCAGTGAGATGCGTGAGAGAAACATATGCATAATAATATCACGAAATGTAGAATATCCCCCAATAACGTGGTTTTTATCTTTAGTATCAGATTCTTCATCCAGACCTAACAAATATGATTTCGAAGACATGTAATGCCTGATCGAGATAGGGGTCCTGGATTATATTGAAGGAGCAGCATATACTGTTGAGGCTACACGGGTAACTTGGTATACACAAGACATGTTGATTATTATTTTTTTCCCTCTTATACATCATGATTACGCTAGTATTATGTTTATCATTACTATGTTATTATTATGTCATTATTATGTTTATCATTATTATTATGATTATTATTACTATTGTTAATATTTTTTGTAATATTTTAATAAGTGTCATATCACCTCTATCAACATAATTAGACCTCATGCATTGTAGGAGTGTGTGTATTCAAGCTTATCTATATAGGCCTACACGTGGGACGGGATGCATCGATTTCTTGGCGAGCCGTCCCGTTCCGTCCCGTTCGGATACGTTCCGGTACGTTCCGATTATGTCAGCAGCACGATTCCCTCTGTTGTTTGAGTTTAATTCAGCTGTATATCAACAGTGAGTATTAATAGGCCATTTTCGTATTGATATCAAATTTGATGCACAAATCCGTGTTAAGTGCCTCGATCGTTACAAATTATTTCATTCACCTGTAAGGACGAATAATTTTTTTGTATACAGTGTCAATAGTCAGAATGCGAATGACATACATCAATTGTTTGCTATATAGGTAGGACAAGCCATAATATTTGTCCTATATATGCCTAACACATAATATATGCAATTTGCTTCTGACTATTAATTGAAATACGATTATTCATTACAGGTGAATGAAATAATTTATGACATTACGAACATTGCCTATTGAAGAATCATTATATATGCAACGCTTTGTTGCAGTATATACATACAACATGTTGTATAAATATGTATACAGCATTATTCGATTCTAAAAATACTATAGGACCTGTCTCAACAGCCAATCTATTACACTGCTTTGAAAGGAAATTTAGAACTTTAGATAAAGTGCTATACCAACAACACGGAACAGCAGCTATCGAAGCAGAAATAAAAATATAAAGATAAGAGATGTACTTACCCGAACAAGGACAGTATAGTACATATCCTTTAGGGTCCCATTCCAGCTGATCTGTACCCATGTTTCTACCTTGAGCAATCCCACATATAACTAGGATCGCTGAGAGAATATAATCCGCCCTCATGATGATTATAAACAGCTCCTACTCACTTTACAAATAATTATATAGGCGACACTTTATAAGCAAATCAATCCTTCGTTAAAGGAGAGAACAGTTTCTTGCAACGTGTACAATCGAATAGGCGTCTTACCTATGCATTTTTGAATAGGGGTTTCATATTTGCGTTAAGAACAGTTTGTACACGTTGCTTTCTGACTGCCAAACCCTTTGATGATTTACTCGAGCGGAACACAAAGAATGCATTCTCTTGCCCTGCCCTTCTTTCTTTTGTCAACCCCTCCTTACATGACCCACCTGCCTCAGTCACACGGCAAAACCAAACACCTTAGATCAACAACACATTTCTGTCAGTGGAACGTGCTTTCGCAATTAACATTCGCTGTGCGTGAATCATAAGAGACGAGACGAGCTCAAAAAGTTACCGCCTTCAAAAAGTTTCTTGGCTATGTAGGAAATTGGATTTATACGTGTTTTTCTTATGCAAATGACTTTGTATAATTTGCATAAAACTGCCGTTTAAAAATACGGTGAATGAAATGTAGTTCCTCGATTTATAAGTTTGTTTTGTTATCTTGAGGAAGAATTGATATATTGTGAGTCTATGTAAAAAAGGAATAAGATTGCATATAATGTGTAATAACTTAATTTTACTTCATTCAAAAGGTGTTTGTACAAGAATAGCAAAAAGAGGAAGGATATTTTGTTTATAGAATTGTGATAGGTCTTTATATGTGGGCGCGGGAATCTGCCTGACATAGCAGATACGTAGGCACACATTGCATCTTGTCATGGGCGAAGGAGGTTGTGCGGGTGTCGGGCCGTCTATAAGTGTGCAACGCCCTTGTTATGTTTTTACACCTTTGAAAGAAGTAAGTTGTTTTCTTTAAATGTCAGTTTGATAGTAAAGATTGTAAGCTTTGATACATGTCTATGAAATGTTTTTATGTCCTTCAGGAGAGGAAAATAAGGATTATTTTGGAAGGAGAATGTATTTGATTTTGTACTTGACAACTTCCGTTAGTCAGAATAGTATGTCTTCATAGGGATATGGTATCCAGTTAATCAAATTACATTGATCGTTTAAATAAATGTTACTACATTTATTCTATATGATGTTTAGATAAATTGTCATTTAAATGGTTAGTGGTTAACGCCTACCTGTATTTAGTGCGTGAATAATTGATTGTAATGATTTCGCCGTTGAGGGCGAATGGTGTTAATGTTGTGATAAAGATGGCGGCGCCCATGGAGTATTTGTATGATAATTTAATTGGTGAGTTACTTTATATAATATGTTATTAGTATACTATAAGGATGTTTTAATGATTTGTTATAGACGACATGCTAGCGAGGTTTGCTGGAAGCTGTAGTGTGGTCTAGCTGGGACTGCGTTGTATTTTGAGAGCCGGGAGCTGCTCCGGCTTGTTGCTTCAGAGACCTTGGGTAGGATATGATTTAATACACACATTGTTTAATTGGTATAATGTTGTTTATTAATGCATTTTGAATATGTACTTTCATATAATATGTGTTAATTAAAGACAATGATATTGTCTTAATTATTATATTATCATTGATGTAGAATACATTAATGCCACAGTTTATGTAATGTAAACCAACAGCGTGATAATTTACTGTCTGTTTATCTCGCCCACATTGTTGTATACTATGTATCAGATATATGTTGATAAGAATCTATACTTGTCTTGTATTTATGTTTGGCACATCTGATTGATTTGCAGGGTTTTCTTTATGCGATGATGATGATCAACAAATAAATGGGCTCATCACCCAACCTACCATCAAGCTGCTCTCAAGTTTCTTTATTGCTGCCTTATCCGTATTACGACAAATGGCGACGAGGATGGGATACGGATGTTTGTGGATCATCGCAGGTTATCGCAGATGCTACGACTGAGTTATCAGCTGAAGGAGGAAAACCCCTTGGTCAAGAAAGACACTTGGAGTGTCACAGGACTTTAACGAGTCAATTTTTTTTTGCATGCAATATTAATTTGTTGCAGTTCCAAGTATTGGTGTAAGTTTAGTTGTAAACACAGTCATTATTGCCAATAAACATAATTATTGCCAATTGTTTACTAACTTGTACTTGCAGATTTAGTTTCATTTAGCCCTTGTAACGATGGCTGAAGATACGAGTATGGCAGAGATGCTGCAGGCGTTGACAGGTGTCATGCAAGGACTAGCTTTACGACAGACAACTCCTGCACCAAAGATTAAACTTCAAAAGTTTAAAGGTCCACCAAGAGCCCCAGGTGAACCTTCATTAAAGGAATGGCTGGATGATTTTGCTGTTTATGCCAAGAGGTACAGACTTGAAGGGAAAGGCAAGGCTCAAGCTTTGATCGATCATCTTGTCGGTGTCGTGAAGGAAGAAGTTCTGTGTAGGGATCTGTCAGTAAGAGAGGACTTTGATCAGCTAGTAGATGTGCTAAATTCACTGTTTGGACCTGCAGAATCTGTTCAGTCACTGAGTGCTGAATTTCACACGAGAACCCAGAGAGAAGGTGAAGGTCTTGCTGATTATAGTCGTGTATTGATGAGACTGTATTCACGCATGGAAAAGGCAGCCTCATCTACAGATGAGAGGAGGGCCCTTGAGCTTCTTCGCGACAGTTCTCTAAGGGAAAACTTTGTACGGGGAGTGAGAGACACCGGGATAAAGAGAGAACTGCGACGAATAGAGATGGCCTCTAAAGGAAAAAAGTTCCTGGAAATGCGTGAGGAAGTGTTGGATCTTTTCAGGGATCAGGAGCCTTCAACAAAAGTGAAAGTCCAGGAAGCACTGGTGGCAACCCCCTCAACTACAGAGAGAAATGAAGTCAGAGAACTGAAGGACGACCTATCTTCTTTAACGAGACAAGTGAGTGAATTAGTAGAGGCCGTAAAGAATTTACAAAGGAACAGTGGTGGACAGAAGGAATACAGTCGTGGACAGAAGGAATGGCAAGGAAGAAAGCTCCTTTGCTACAACTGTGGTGAGAAGGGCCATCACAGGAATGATTGTTCATCTAGCAGAAGGTGCTTTTCTTGCAAGATGCCTGGGCATCTTAAGAAGGACTGTCCCTTAAACAAGAGTACAGAGAACACCCGAGAGAACTCTCAAGCAAACATCAGTTTGATCCAAGGTCAGAAGGAGGGGTCAGTAGATCCATTGATAAAGAGACTTGTATCACGAAGTCCAAAGTCGGTAGTGACCATCGGGGGCTTGGACATAGGATGTGTATTAGACTCGGGAGCGGAAACGTCCATAATACCCGCGTCGGTATACCATGAACAGCTGAAGGTACATCTGGGGGAGCTGCACTCAATGTCTGGACTATTTCTAGATATCGTGGGAATTGGTGGGATAGATATCCCAATTGAGGGCTACATCGAAGTCCCAATACACCTGGAAGGACATTCCCTCCTTGGAAGTTTTATGATTGCAGCGGACAGGGCATGCCACAATGCTACGGCTACTACACCGGAGTATCCTGTCCTGATAGGGTGTAATATCTTTGACACTATCGGTCCGTCAGGGTTAATTGATGTTCTGAAGTCTGCGAAGCAGAAAGTGAATGAGAGAACAGCGGCCTCCTGCTCACCTATCCCTGTACAGACTGGGTGTGTTGAAGTTCTTCAACCCTTTAGCATAAGAAGGGTAAGGTGTCAAATAGAGACAGATGGTCATTCAATAGGAGAGATATTGGTGAGAGATGCAACACGCCCAGTCTACGCAATCAATGCCGTAGAAGGGTGCCAAGAACCTGATGGGAAATTAGTGGAAGTGCTGCTGGCTAACAGATCGGAGAACATTATTCATTTACCATCTCACACTCAGGTAGCAGAAGCAGTAATGGTCCAAAGAAGGAAAGAGGTTTGTCTTGACCTTGAGGAGGACAAGATATTGGTTTCTGTTCGTGATGTGGTTGCAGAAGAAGCAGAAGATGACAAGGTATCTGAAAGTGTAATGTCGGATATTGACATTAAGGAAACAGATGACGGTCTTCCGAATCTTCCTACTGGAGTCAAGTTGGACGGACTTTCCAGCGAAGCTAAGATGTTGGTGACACAGTTGCTCGACAAGCATGCTACAGTGTTTTCATCAGGAAGCTTTGATTTAGGGGAATGCAGTGTTGTGCCTCACGTGATACAGATGACTGAAGGACCTGCGATTAGGCTCCCTTACAGGCGCATATCCCCAACGTTGGTCAATGATGTCAAGAAGATGCTCCAGGAGATGTTGGATCAAGGGATAATCCGCCCATCAAAGAGTCCGTATGCAAGCCCCATTGTTCTTGTGAAGAAGAAGGATGGATCACTCAGATTATGCATTGATTACAGGAAGGTTAATGAACGCACTGTAAGAGATTCGTTTCCATTACCTAGGATAGAGGAAACTTTGGATGCACTGACAGATGCCAAGTATTTCTCCACAATGGATCTAGCACATGGCTACTTCCAAGTAGTGATGGACCCTGCATCAGTGGACAAGACGGCTTTCCGGGTTCCTTGGGGACTTTTCGAGTTTACCAGGATGCCCCAAGGACTATGTAATAGTCCAGGTACATTTCAGAGAACGATGGAGTATATACTGGGAGATCTTAATCTTAGCCAAGTTATATTGTATCTGGATGATATTTTGGTGTTCTCTTCTACTCTTGAGCAGCACTTGGAGAGGTTGGACTTGGTCTTAACACGACTTGAAGAGAACGGACTCAAGGTGAAAGGCAAGAAGTGTGAATTCTTCCGCCAAGAAGTCAAGTACCTTGGACATGTAGTAACAAGTGAAGGAGTCAGGGTAGATCCTGAAAAGGTGAATAAAGTTCAGGAGTGGCCACGACCCAAGAATGGCAAGGAAGTTAGCTCGTTCTTAGGATTAGCATCCTATTATCGTCGCTTTATGGAAGGATTCTCTCGCATGGCTGGTCCTCTGCATAAGGTTGCTCTGAAAGGGAAAAGCAGCAAGACAGACTTCGAGTGGGGACAAGAACAAGAAGATGCATTTGTATGTTTGAAGTCGCGACTTACTAGTGCCCCAGTGCTTACCTACCCCAAGTTTGACAAGGACTTCATCGTGGAGACGGATGCTTCCCTGAAAGGCTTAGGGGCATGCTTACTTCAGAAAGGAGATGATGATCGACCCCATCCTATTGCATACGCAAGCAGGAGTTTGCGAGGGGCAGAGAAGAACTATGCAGACTTGAGCAGTTTCAAACTTGAACTACTTGCCCTTAAATGGGCTGTGACGGAAAAGTTTGCACCCTATCTCATGGGAGCTCACTGTACTGTGTTGACAGATAACAACCCTTTGGCGCATTTAAACTCGGCGAAGTTAGGAGCCACTGAGTCCAGATGGGTCGCACAACTGGCACCCTTTGATATAGAGGTGAAGTACAGGTCGGGTAAGAGTAACCGATGCGCTGATGCTCTTAGTAGGAGACCAGAAGACATGTCGAGTGCAGAAGTCGCATCAGTGCTAAGTGAGGTGACATGTTCTACGGAGCTACCCAAGGATGTTCAATCTTCTTTGAGAGGATGTCAGAAGATTGAGGTGAGAAGGGTTAGTGAAGAGCACAGTGTCAATGTATTGCCCTCTTACAGCTATGCTGAGCTTGCGGATCTCCAAGAGAAAGATGAAGTTCTTCAAGAGGTCTCGCGTTTGTGGAAGAAGGGATGGACGCCTGGTCAGGACTTCGATACCTCGATGCCGTGTTTATCTGGATGGCTGAGACAGTGGTCACGATATCGAGAGTATCGAGGTGTTTTGTATAGGGAGGTGGATGATGCCATTCTTGGCAAGGTACGACAGCTGTTAGTACCCCAAGTGTTGAGAGAAACCATGCTGAATTTGACTCATGACAGATGGGGCCACCAAGGAGTGGACAGAACAGTGAACCTACTGAGAGACAGAAGCTATTGGCCAGGAATGAGTGGGGAAGTAAGACTTTACATCAAGAAGTGTTATAGATGTACTATGTCAAAGGTACCTACGCCAGCTATCTGCCCTCCCCAAAGGCATCTACTTGCATTTCGGCCCCAGGAGATAGTAGCTGCTGACTTTCTGAAGCTGGATAAGGGCAGAGGTGGTTACGAGGATGTGTTAGTAATCACGGATGTATTTAGCAAGTATTGCCAAGCAGTGCCCTGCAGGGATCAGACAGCGTTGACAGTGGCAAAGACTTTGCGTGATTCCTGGTTTACACATTATGGTATTCCAGGAAGAATCCATTCCGACCAAGGAAAGTCTTTCGAGAATGCGATTATTCTGGAACTTTGCAAGTTGTATGGTATGAAGAAATCACGTACTACAGCGTACCACCCTGCTGGTAATGGTCAGTGCGAGCGTTTTAACAAGACGTTGTGTGGGCTGATTCGATCTCTAGAACCAGGGGAACGACGTCGATGGCCAGAACTTTTGCAGCATATTGTCTACATCTACAATACCACCCCTCACAAGGTAACCAGGGTCTCACCTTACTTTTTGATGTTTGCTAGGAAGCCGACCCTACCCATTGATCAACTTTTGAACCATGTGTCCAATGAATGGGAACAAGACTATATCCAGACACAAGCAGACTTGATCGACAGGGCCTACCATATTGTTTCAGATAGACTGAGTGAAGCAGCTGATAAGGCAGCAAGAGCGCAAGATGATCACGTCACTAATCCTGCATTGGAAGTTGGTGATAGAGTGCTCCTGAAGAGAAATGCTTTCACTGAGAGACACAAGCTAGAAGACAAATTCTATGAGATACCTTACGTTATTATCGAGAAGAATGATGAGAATGATCTCTTCAAGATACGACCTACCATGGGAGGAGTACCTAAATGGGTGAATCGTAGAAGGTTGATTTTGGATCCTCGAGCAGAAGTAAATGAACTAGATGAAGTACTACCAGATGATGGCAGAGACGATATTGACAACGATCATGAGAACGATGTCGAAGAAAGTGATTCAAGTAGTGATGAAGACGATGACAGTAGTGATGAGGATGATCAGAATGACTTTCAATGGATATACGATGGTCAAACTGAAATAGAAGATTCACAAGTAACTGTCAATCAGGAAATACCTAATCCAAGGCGATCAAGTAGATCATCAAAGGGAACGCACAGTAATCCTCACCAACTACCCAGATCGTCGATAAGGTAGCGCATTGTTGTGAGTTGGAAGTGTGTATCCTGAAACAAGCGGGGAAGAGCTTGGACCTGTTTATATATATTCTACCCTTTCCTATTTCCTATTTCCTATTTGCTGAAATGTTTGTGTCCAAATTCAATACATTATGTATTTTGTGGAGTTGATGAATATGGAGTTTAGCTTTGAGTATTGAAACAACGTATGTCAACTATAGGGTATATATATATATATATATGTGAGAAGAAGAGAAGAAAATCACTGTTTTGATGATATTTTGCATATGTATGCTTATTCTATTGGCATTTATATTTGTATGTGTAAATGCATAAAAAAGAATATCGTTTTATCAGATGTTTGCATACAGGTATTAATGTTGGATTACAGATTATTTCCAGGTCATCTGAGTGCAACAAATTGTATTAAGAGTGTTTTGGAATGTAAACTACATGTATATATAAACAAAACTGGTATGTGTATAACATATGGAAAACAATTTATAATAATGTATATCATATACAGGTATGTTTGTAAACAGAGATGAATTTGAAATTTACCTGTAATTCATTTTATTCTTTTGTGGGCAAAAGATTCCCAAGCGGGGAAAATGTAGGAAATTGGATTTATACGTGTTTTTCTTATGCAAATGACTTTGTATAATTTGCATAAAACTGCCGTTTAAAAATACGGTGAATGAAATGTAGTTCCTCGATTTATAAGTTTGTTTTGTTATCTTGAGGAAGAATTGATATATTGTGAGTCTATGTAAAAAAGGAATAAGATTGCATATAATGTGTAATAACTTAATTTTACTTCATTCAAAAGGTGTTTGTACAAGAATAGCAAAAAGAGGAAGGATATTTTGTTTATAGAATTGTGATAGGTCTTTATATGTGGGCGCGGGAATCTGCCTGACATAGCAGATACGTAGGCACACATTGCATCTTGTCATGGGCGAAGGAGGTTGTGCGGGTGTCGGGCCGTCTATAAGTGTGCAACGCCCTTGTTATGTTTTTACACCTTTGAAAGAAGTAAGTTGTTTTCTTTAAATGTCAGTTTGATAGTAAAGATTGTAAGCTTTGATACATGTCTATGAAATGTTTTTATGTCCTTCAGGAGAGGAAAATAAGGATTATTTTGGAAGGAGAATGTATTTGATTTTGTACTTGACAACTTCCGTTAGTCAGAATAGTATGTCTTCATAGGGATATGGTATCCAGTTAATCAAATTACATTGATCGTTTAAATAAATGTTACTACATTTATTCTATATGATGTTTAGATAAATTGTCATTTAAATGGTTAGTGGTTAACGCCTACCTGTATTTAGTGCGTGAATAATTGATTGTAATGATTTCGCCGTTGAGGGCGAATGGTGTTAATGTTGTGATAAAGATGGCGGCGCCCATGGAGTATTTGTATGATAATTTAATTGGTGAGTTACTTTATATAATATGTTATTAGTATACTATAAGGATGTTTTAATGATTTGTTATAGACGACATGCTAGCGAGGTTTGCTGGAAGCTGTAGTGTGGTCTAGCTGGGACTGCGTTGTATTTTGAGAGCCGGGAGCTGCTCCGGCTTGTTGCTTCAGAGACCTTGGGTAGGATATGATTTAATACACACATTGTTTAATTGGTATAATGTTGTTTATTAATGCATTTTGAATATGTACTTTCATATAATATGTGTTAATTAAAGACAATGATATTGTCTTAATTATTATATTATCATTGATGTAGAATACATTAATGCCACAGTTTATGTAATGTAAACCAACAGCGTGATAATTTACTGTCTGTTTATCTCGCCCACATTGTTGTATACTATGTATCAGATATATGTTGATAAGAATCTATACTTGTCTTGTATTTATGTTTGGCACATCTGATTGATTTGCAGGGTTTTCTTTATGCGATGATGATGATCAACAAATAAATGGGCTCATCACCCAACCTACCATCAAGCTGCTCTCAAGTTTCTTTATTGCTGCCTTATCCGTATTACGACAGCTATAATTCCTCTAATATGTCTGAGGGTACCTCGCATAAATTTGCAGCAATATGGGTGCTTTTGACATTCGGAAAAATCTCAACTGCCATACATGCAGTGGCGTACGCAGGATTATTTCAAGGGGGGTTTTTCAAATCGGGCCCAAAATTTCGCAACGACTCAGCCAGCCGCTGAATAAGCGGGGGGGGGGGGGGGGGTGGGGGGGGGGGGGCGGTAAGAGGACACCTTTTTTTGGTCAGCCATGGGCAATTAAAAAAAATTCTCTAAAGGGGGGGGGGGGTTCCAAAATGACATACATAAAACATACACATAAAAAACCCTCGAAGGGGGGGGGGGGGTTAACCCCCCCCCCCCTGCGTACGCGCCTGCATACATGTATAGTAGGTTAACACGCAAAGACAAGAGTCTTTTAAGAATGATTATCCTACCCCTTGAATATTTTTGAAGGGATGTGAAATTAGATTTATAAAAATTCAAAGACAATAATAAGAGAGACTCCAAAAGACGAGGAGACTGCATAAATTTGCAGCAATAGGGTCCTTTTCATCTTCGAACAAATTTCAACTCCCATAGGTTACTAATACCCAAAGACAAATCTTTTTTAAAATGATATATGTGCGCTATATAAAAAGCCACCATTATTTTTATTATCATTATTATTCTCCCCCTAGAATAGGTCTTTAACAGCCAGAATGTGAATATGGGATTCATATTAAGGCATGGACTACCATAACATAATCTCAAAAAGCTGAGGAGACATCAGATGAATTTCAGTGCAGCAATATTCCTCCTCTTGGTCTTCCTAACAACTTGACAAGGCGATTCGCCATTTTGACAAAACTGTGCATGCTCATTAAATGGCAAGAAACAACTCAGCCCCCATACAGGTTAACAGGGGAAAACCCCGCCCCCTCCCACTCAGTGTTATTGAGGGTACGCATATGCGTGTTCCCAGCACCACCACCCCCCCCCCCCTTGCAGCATAAGTCCGGCGGTAAAGTCAATACGGGTAGATCTTTTTCTTTGTTACGAGCCGGAGATTTTGGGAACACGCATGCGGTCCCTCCGTACCCGGAGTGGGGTGGGGGGGGGGGGGCGGGGAAAAACAGGTTACAAGGGCCCCTAGTATGACTTTGAAATTGAGCACTAATTATTATTTTTTGCTCCCGAAAATTCGCTCAGTGGGGGGGGGGGGTAGTGAGCACTTTTTCTTGGGGGGTCCTCGAAAATTTGAAAAATTGCATTTATTTTGACACGTACCGCTGTTCCTTATTAGAAAGAGCCACTTCACCTTCTCAAAAATGTTCCTTCTCACCTCTGATAAATGCCCGGGTGCCCCATTTTAATGTGCTAGAAGTGACTATTTTCCATTCTAATAAGTGCTCCCTTTTCTTTTCTCCTAATTGAAAGCGACTACGAGAAACTTGTTCTCAAATTTCCACAACAAGTTATGCTCACCTGCTATGCTATAGAGTTTACCTGGGGGTGTTTCACAAAGATCCCAAGGCAAACCTAACTCTAAGTTGGACTTAAATATTATGGAGAGCCATTTGTAGCCTTAAAATAAAATATATTCAAAAATCAAAAATTCACGTATTTTAGACTTTTTTTATAAATTCCACATCAAGAACATGAAATCTCCTTGATAATAGAAAATATGAATGCTTTGAATCAACATTTTATGCCTTTTAAAATAACTTTAACAAAATATTTTTAATGATGTTAACGGCTTTCCATAATTATTAAGTCCAACTTAGAGACAAGTTCTACTTAGGATCTTTGTGAAACACCCCCCAGATCTGATAAATATATGAAATATCGAACTCTGTTATAGGTTCATCTAAAGCGATAAAAGGGTGATTATACATCCTATCCGAAAAACAGTTTCTAAAGATTATGTTAATGAGTTCAATAAAAAAAAAATTAAAAGAGAATAAGGTATCAGTAAATGAGGGTCTCTTTCTGAGCTGCATCTCTGAACTTGTTCCGACTCCATCACCCTCCTCTCTCTATATATATCTCTCTCTTTCTCTCTAAACCATACCCCCACTCTCTCTCTCTCTCTCTCCCTCTCTCTCTCTAACCCATACCCCTACTCTCTCTCTCTTTCTATCTAAACCATACCCCTACTCTCTCTTTCTTTCTCTCTAAACCATACCCCTACTCTATCTCTCTCTTTCTCTCTAAACCATACCCCTACTCTCTCTCTCTCTCTCTCTCTAAACCATACCCCTACTCTCTCTCTCTCTCTTTATCTCTAAACCATACTCCTACTCTCTCTCTCTCTCTCTCTCTAAACCATACCCCTACTCTCTCTCTCTTTCTCTCTAAACCATACCCCTACTCTATCTCTCTCTAAACCATCATGCCCTTACACTCTCTCTCTCTCTCTCTCTCTAAACCATACCCCTACTCTATCTCTCTCTAAACCATCATGCCCTTACACTCTCCCTCTCTCTCTCTAAACCATACCCCTACTCTATCTCTCTCTAAACCATCATGCCCTTACACTCTCTCTCTCTCTCTAAACCATACCCCTACTCTATCTCTCTCTAAACCATCATGCCCTTACACTCTCTCTCTCTAAACCATACCCCTACTCTCTCTCTCTCTCTCTATCTCTCTCTTCTCATCTCCCTCCATCTCTCTCTGTCTGTCGCCTACCCTTTATAATAATAATGATATGTTCATTTATATCGTGCTCTCACACAACTGGTTTCACATCGCTTTTCAAGGTATTATTAATTAAGGTGTGTAAAATCAGTTAAATAAATATGTTATTTGTCTTTAAGTGTCTCTTACAGGAGTCTAGGGGTGCTGTTCCGGGGCAGTTGATTGGCAAATTATGTGGTGCATGATTATTCAAAGATTTCAAAATAGCCCATATTTTCATTTCCTTTTCATGCAAATCAGGTATATTAAACAAATATAACATGCACTAAGAGGCTCTAGTTAAAATTATGGATCGAGGTGGCTGGAACAGCACCATTTTCTGAGGGGCACTATACCATGGATGACGTCACGGTTACATCATAGCAATTTTATGTTTGGTCACGTGATGCCATGTTGACCAATCACTGAACAGGATTTCATTGATCAAAAATATAATGTGAATTATACGACGTACCTCGTCTTTCAAAAGCATTTTCAACTAGACCCCGTCAAGGAACTATTTTAGCATCACATGTTTCTAGGTCTGCCTTCTTCTTTTCTACATCATGTCAAGAAGAAAACAAATCTTCATATCACGAATCTGTTATCTCATGATTCATGGTAATTCAGTCATTGGTCTCTGAGAAATAACTCGACTGGAATCTCACTTAATATTCTATTTATGTTCAGAAGTCTTTAATAAGTCTCCAATACCAATCATACGTTTATCTGCGCTATAATCTTGTTTGACACAAATCATATTATAATAATAATAATAGTGAACATTTATATTATCATTGCATGATTAAAAAGTCAAGGTTTATTTAACAAAACACAGCACACACATTGAAAATGTTATGGACCTCGAATCACAATGAATACTGGTACACTAAACCAAGTATTCAAATTTGTAACAGGAAATGACATGATTATGAACCCGTTCTGCATAGGACTGAGGAATGGCAATTGTTTCATAGAGACATCTATATTTGCAATTGAGATATTTCATTGCATAAATGAAGCAGGAAAATAATTTTACGATATTTTAGCTACAATGATCAAGTTTGGTCTCTTCAAAATGTAAAAAATAATAAAACAAAAATAGATATATATTTATGACAGTAGATTTTACATTAATTTACTTTATACTGATGTCTGTAATGAAATATTTATGAAAATATTCACCCTTGATTAAAAATATCTCAAAAGTGAATAAACTTTTCAAAAATAATTGACTAAGGTGGGAACATAGACCTGTGCAATAGATTAGGGAAATTTGAAAAAAAAAGAGTTCATTTATTTCAGAAGTCAAGATGACTTATAATGTGGGGAATTTTTTACTACAGTCAAGTTGTTGAATGGCATACATGGAAAACTTTCTTTTTTTTCTCTTCTAGTAGAAGTTCTTAAAAATATTGTTACAGGAAAATACAGTAGAAAAAAATATCTGTTTTATGAACAAAAGGTTGGTATAATGATGTACACATGGAGCGAGCAGAACATAATGAAAATGTGCGATCCATTCCTGCAGCAAATTAATAGTGAAAAATAAGTGTCTGGATTATTTCAAATCATTCTCATTTTTCTTACAAGTAAAAAGTGCCTGTGCATTCATCTGAAATTTAACCTTGATCGTTTGTCAAACAGGTTGACACCATGACTTTTTGGAAATTTCAAAATACAGTCAAACCTGCTTTAGTGACCACCTGTCTACAAAGACCACATTTTGTGTTTCCCTTGAAAATGGTTTCTTATTGAAACATGTATAGGAACCTGTCTACAAATACCACCTGTCTACAAAGAATACGTTTTGTGTTTCCCTTTGGCAGTCAGGTTTGACTGTATGAGCTTGAACATAAACAATATTTACTTCCTTCCATTGATAAAAACTAAAAACAACACACACACAACACACACCAATATATGCAGATAGTTCTCTGAAACCTCTAGTTGGCAAGGATACTTCACTATAATACAAACAACACATCACGCTGTCAAACATATAGGCCCGAATAAACAAAGGAGGTTAAACTCTCATTTACATAACCCATGGTCTAAAATTAACGCAAAATATAAGCGTGAAACAGTCAGATGTCCAATATTAGACGCGCGCAAGGCAAGGTACGCTTATTTTGCGCTAATGTTTAAACCATGGGTGATGTAAATGAGGGTTTAAACCATGGGTTAAGCTAAACCTCCTTTGTGAATTCGGGCCATATAGTACAGTTATATATACATATACATACACATTCTTTTACAATCAACTAATATATCTTTCACTGTTCAAATAAACAAAAGCATCATTGGCAATTAATAACAATAATAATTTTTAACAATTATATAGCGCAATTCCTGTCCTAAGGCATATCAGTGCGCTTTTCATAAATTACATGACATGACATATAAAAGATACTGCTTAAATTGGAAATATAGATTTACTGTAACATTTGTATCCCATACACAGTTTTACCTAAATATTTTAAATAACAATTACCAAGCAACAAAACTTCTGAAGATGAATGTATGATAGTATGAACTTTAAAAATTGACCCGATTTCAATGGTAAAAACATCTAAATCAACATCAGTTTTTCTGTTACCGGTATGTCAAGTATATTATCTTAAAATATGCTTAACATGGAAGAAAATAGAGGAAAACATTGTATAGATAACATGGAATGTATGAATATTTCAACTATATATAATAGCCAATCTCTGTGCCTCCCCCTACATTTAGTATAAAAGTTCTTGACATAATTATCATAACAAGGTTAACACTTTTAATGTACGAACAACCTGAAAACATAATGCCTCCAGCACTACCTTCGATGCCGGGGCAGAGGCATACAAATTAAATTATTGAAAAACACAGATTATTTAGAAAACTGTTGTAATCTAGTTACTTTACTCATTCACAGAAGAGACATCCATAACTTAGAAATTACATCAACTGAGGGGTGTTTCACAAAGATCCTAAGTTGAACTTATCTCTAAGTTAGACTTAACAATTATGGAAAGCCATTGGCATGCATCTATGACAATATTTTGTAAAAGGCATACCGGTATGTTGATTCAAATCATTAATATTTTCTATTACCAACAGGGATTTCATGTTCTTGATGTGGAATTTATAAAAAAGTCTAAAATACATGAATTTTTGCTTTTTAATATATTTTATTTTAAGGCTACAAATGGCTCTCCATAATGTTTAAGTTTAACTTAAGAGTGTTCAACTTAGGATCTTTGCGAAACGCCCCCCTGTTCTACAGAAATACCTGTCTAGCATGTAACATTATCAACAAGACAATAAACTAAGTCTGCATCTCTTATATTTCCCTCCGCCTGAATGCAATATCATAGCTTGAACAGACAAACGAACGTACGGACAGATGGACAACCCAAAAACATAATGCATCCGGCACTACCTTCAGTGGGTGGGCATAGACATATTGCAACTCTAATTATTATTACCATTTCTATAGTCATGTACTAGAATTTCTATCAGATATTAATCCAAATGGATTCATTTGCATAGATAATGATTAATGTTCATTGGTCTGCATCAGAATGGGTTGCCTTGGTTACAGAGACCTGGAAACCATTTATATACACCCATATACATATATATATATATATACACCCATATAAATATAAAAAGTGGGAGACTTCTCAACTCTGACATGACACCCATATAAATAAATATACACACATTTACTGGTCCCAAACGGTTTTAGAATCGAGTAGTAAAAAGTGTTCATTGTGCAAGTAAAAATAAGTTATGTTCATAGGTGATATTTTGACAGCTCTCACAAGTTCATTTTTCTTATGCATGTAAACCATAAAAAAGTACATGTGTACACACCAAAAACTCTTTCCTTATTTTATCTGTGAATACAAATTGAAAGCCATGATAAGAGGGAATCCCCCACCGGCAATTAATGCAGCCATGATGTGTGATCCTACACACAAAATCCACCATTTCTGTGTCAAATTCCTTAACGTAAGCTTTTTCCTGATTTTCATAAACAAAGAGACATTCTTATGACACACCATTATTCAATCTGCTCAAAGCGTGTGAAAAAAAGGGAAATATACTTTTATTTCGTGTATTATATAAAAATAGAGAGTTCTCCCATCATTATCTCGCATCAAATCATTAGCGATCTCATAATTGTAGGGATCTTGTCATTCTAATCATCATAACAGTCTTATCTTATTCCTGATTTTGCTTAAACTCTGCTTCTTATCAGATAACAATTTTGAAAATTCCTTTAAATCTTAAATAATGGAATTTTTTTGATTATAGAGACCTGATTTAATAAGGTGACTTACAAGCCAATTTTCTTCAAATAAGCACAAACAACAATTCTGTAGGAAGATCTTAAAGCACAATGACGTACTTTATTCAAAAGGCTTTGAAAATATACTTTACATCCTCTCAAACAAATATATGTACACAAATATTATATATAAAAATTCAGCCAATTTCATTGCATATTCAACATTTGTTCATGATAAGAAAGCTTAGTGGAAGTGTTTGTATAAAAACCTGTTGTGTTTCCTAACCAGCTGCATGAATTTGATATTGCTAGTACATGATTGTCCATAAACTATAATGTAGGCAAAACTGTGTTTCCTTCACAGCTCTCTGCCCATCTCCTGTGGGGTTATATCCCTCACTGCCTGTTATGTTTAAATCTCCCCTGCCCCCCCCCCCCCCTCTTTCCCCTCTCTCTCTCTCTCTACATGATTTTCTGTTGTGACATGCCTCCTCAAAGCATAGACATATCAGTTCACCAGAAAGTGATTTCGGTTTCTAATAAGCTTTAGACTAATATAAGTGTATATACATTCATGGGTAATTCTTGAGAAAATATAAAAAAAGATGAAGAGAAAATTAATCTCAGAGTAAATCAGCCTTAAAGATAAACAAGAGTAGTGAGCACACACAGGCGAGCAGGCACTTTAGTTTGCCGTCATACATTCCTTCCATCAATGACAACAAATATCGGGAGTGAGAAAAGATGGCGTTACTAGAAATAATGGATAATTCAAGGCATTTTCAGTCTGAACTTTAGAAAAATAATGGTAAGAAGATAGCTTAGATATCAGAGATACATCAGACAGCATTTCTACCATTGTTACTGACACAGTGAAAAAGAACTTTGACCAGATTTTCTGGTGAACTGATAACATATACTCCTAATAATACTGTTACTCATCTCGACTTCACTTCTTCCTTGGCTTTACAGGTTGTAAGACCTGACCAGGTGATTTAGGCCTACCTTGACCTCTAACCTTTGACCCCATGTCACCATTGGGGCCTACAGTATTCTTCATTGATTCTCTGAGATGAGCTGGTTTGACTGGCTCAATGAGTGTCACACGTTTCTTGACACCATACTTGGGATCAGCTTGGCCTGCTAAGCTGCTAAGCAATGGCTGGTCTTTGATGCTGGAAGCAGGGCTACGTCTACCTTTCCCTTCTTTCATGTTAGATTTGAGCTTTCCCTTTCCTGAAACCAATCAAAGCAGGGGAGTGTTTCACAAAGATCCTAAGTTAAACTTATCTCTAAGTTGGACTTAACAATTATGGAAAGCCATTAGCATATTTGAAAATATTTTGTGAAAGTTATCATAAAAGGTATAAAATGTTGATTAAAATCATTCCTATTTTCTATTATAAAGGAGATTTCATGTTCTTGATGTGGAATTTATATAAAGTCTAAAATATTTGAATTCTCGCTTTTGAATACCGGATGACAGAGCATTTGTGTCACGGTAGTAATACTCCCCAGGGAGTGGAGATGGTGCACATCGTGCGTGAATGAACCCGATGACCGGGGTAATAATATCTGTAAAGCGCTTAGAGACTGTATTTTGTTTTAAGCGCTATAAAAATCCAGCTGATTACTATTATTATTATATATTGCAAATGCACATTCCAACAGTCACACAACAGAAAAGAAAATTCCTGGTAGACAACAAAGTGGACCATTTGCATGTTGACTTGAATACAAAAATAAAAATAAAACAAACAAACTGTGAAGGTCAGAAAAAACAAAAACCCAGAAAGTTACAGAAGTTTGAATACTCTCTAGTCTTACCATGTTTTTCAGATTCATTCAGGCAATTTTTAGCAGCTTTCTCTGTTTGCGCCAAGTATTGATCTTCAGCTAAGCATTCAATAGCTGAAAGATAAACATTAATCATCAATTAAATAGAGTCTATTTGCATTCCAAGAATATACCATCCTATAACTCTCATATTATCTTCATTTATTATCTTTATTATTTTTACCCTTTTTTCACTGTACTTGCAACAATTTACCAGTAAAATGCATCTTTAATAAAACATATCTGATCAATCTGAATGTTTACATCTACACATCAATCTAAATCAGGGCTCTTGTCAAAACTTTTCCACAACATATTTTGTCATCTTTGGGGCCATTTTGTAAACATCTATATTTAGCATATTTCAAAAAAATTGTAAACATATTTTGAATGATGATGAAATAATGTATAAAATTAATCTAACGTGCCCAAAGCCTGCATAAGTAAACTGACACCCTAACTTTCATAATGATCAATAAAGTCTAGAATCAGTTTTTAAAATGTTTTGAGGCCATTCTGAAACATAAAGTATGTGTGAGAAAAAATGGACATCTAAACAGACTTGTATCCAAAACCTAAACTGGTTACAAAACAATCATAAATATCCACAAAACAGACTTGTATCCAAATACCGTAGTAAGAAAAAGGCTACATGTAGTAGCAATTTCAACTGTTTTAGCTAATTTAATAAATTTGAACAGTTTGTAATGATTTTCTGTGCAAGCTGTGAATATGAACATGTGTGTGATTGAGAAAAATCCTAAACATTTTCAAAAAATAAGTTTGCTCTATCATACATACTGGAAATCAAATAAAGACTAAATGTCCTATCATATACTGAAACTTCAAGGACAGGTACTATGTAAGATGGCAACATGAAAAGGCGGTTACATGGTCAAATGCCACTTTGATGACACGCTGCCAGCTTCAATTTCTGCATGAATAATATGATTTTCGCTCGATATTGACTGGTTACAAAACAATCATAAATATCCACAAAACCTACCTGACATAAGACTGGAGGCTCTGTCATCCCCATTGAGTAGCTGCTTCTCCCTCTCAATCCCTTGCACGTAGTCAGAATACTTCCAGAGTACTTTCTCTTCTTCCTCTTCCTCTTCTTCTTCCAGGAATCCTGGTATGATGCTAGAGAGACGGGTTGACATACGTCTGGAGTTCAGACTGCTAGCTATAGCAGAGAGGTGTTCGTCCTCCTTTGGTGCATTCTGTTTGGCAAAGTCCTAGCAGGAATAAATGAATAAAGTGGATATCACCATCATCAATATCATCATCATGGAGGCGCAATAGCTCAGTCGGTAGAGCAGTGGTCTCGTAATCCGGTGACCCGGGTTCGAAACCAAGGCGATGCACCAGTGCCCTTTGATAAGGCATTAATCCTCATTACCAGGTCCCTCCGAGAGGACCTACTTACAAGCATTTATGCTTTCTTAGCAGTCAGGTAAAAATAACCACCTTCAACCTATTATTCAACATTATTATTAACTATTATCGTCATCATCATCGTCATCACCACAACCTTCATCACTATAATCATCGTCATCATCATCATCACCACTATCACTTTCATAATCACAATCATCACTAGCATCCCTATCACCATCATCATCAGCGTCATCACAATCATCAAGGTCATCATCATCATCATCATCATCATCATCGTCATCATCATCATCATCCTCATCATCATCATCATCATCATCATCATCACCATCATCATCATCATCATCATCATCATCACCACCATCATCATCATCACCATCATCATCATCATAATCATAATCATCATCACCATCATCATCATCATCACCATCATCATCATCATCATCATCATCATCACCATCATCATCATCATAATCATCATAATCATCTTCGTCACCATTTCCATCATCATCAAGGTCATCATCATCATCATCATCATCATCATCATCATCATCACCACCATCATCATCATCATCATCATCATCATCATCACCATCATCATCATCATCATCATCATCATCATCATCATCATCATCATCATCTTCGTCACCATTTCCATCATCATCAAGGTCATTATCATCATCATCATAATCATTTGGATACCAACATCGCTCTATCA
Source organism: Strongylocentrotus droebachiensis (assembly GCA_035222895.1). Classification (NCBI taxonomy): domain Eukaryota; kingdom Metazoa; phylum Echinodermata; class Echinoidea; order Camarodonta; family Strongylocentrotidae; genus Strongylocentrotus; species Strongylocentrotus droebachiensis. The sequence continues at coordinate 84,076 of JAVYIG010002782.1, forward strand.
TTATCAATATCATCACTACAGTAGGTAATAAAGAAAGTAAACACTTTGAAAATATCCTCCAAAATAATACTTTCATAATATGTGCATGATTTTATGACAAAAAGAAATAATGGACGAGGGTCTATTCAATCGGATCTCACTTAAGGTAATGACAATATTTTCTGCATAAGTGAGCACTGGGTAAGTAAAAAAAACCTCACAACTATTGTTTTTTGCAAAAATGTTTTAATCATGAATTTGATCTAAGTGTAAATCAGGCAGTTATCGCAAGTGTTCTGCTAACTATTATTATTATTATTTCATTATTAAGTATTTGGCGTCACCTGTGCCTGGGAGGCAAAAAGCAACCTGAACCACTGTAGCCCTTGGGTCTCTCCTCCTGGTATAACTGATTGGGGGTGTGCAGGTGGGCCACTACACTGAGGTTTGCCCTACTCTTATACGAATAGTGCAGTGGAAAGCAGAAGTGTTTTAGGGGCTACATTTTCGAGTGCTTATAATACACCCACAGGGGCATCCAAATATATCAAAATTGTAAAGAATCACTATCCACCCAATTTTCAAAATTTCCCAAAACTTTGTGTTACCTTTAAGGTCTCCTCATCTTTCTTTTATTTCTTCACTTAAATGCATTATATGAACTTGTTCCTTATAGGTGTTCCTTTTATATACTCTACATGTTATACAATTGTTAAATTGTATTACATTCATGTTGGAAGAGAGACAAATAAACTTGAACTTGAACTTGAACTTAATCATCAATATCCTGACCATCACCAACATGAAAACTCACTTTTTCATCTTCAATACGAGCTTTCTCCAATTCCTTCTTTCTCATTTTGCTTCTCTTCCTATCAAGTTCTTCTAGCATTTTCTCTTCTGAGAGGCTGGTTCGGTATTTCTGAAAATCTTTCCAGTGACTGGAAAGTACCCGGAACACTGTCAACTATAAAGCATGATACATAAAATAAGATAAAATAGGAGAGGTCAACTTTTGCCATCATACAAATGCATGTTAAGAGAGCACGAGCAGGGGAGAGAGAGAAAGTGGAAAGAGAGAGAGAGAGAGAGAGAAAGAGAGAAAGAGAGAAAGAGAGAAGACAGACAGACACAGAGGAATGGGGAAAGAGAAAAGTAAAGAGTTATGGTATAGTATTGATAACTAAAAAATGTACATTGTCAAAAAATGATCCCCAACTTCAAAATTGTAAATGTTGAATCATGATTTATTAAAGGTGAATTCAGGCGCGTAGCCAGGGGGGGGGATGGTGGGGGCAGTCGCCCCCAAAAAAAACGTTGGCCAAAAAAAAAAAAGAGAAAGAAAGAGAAGAAAACTAGATGGAACTTCGACTGCGCGCAGTCGAAATGATGCCTCCGTCGTAGAGCAATTGTACAAACCAAAACAGAAGAAATTGTTCAAATTCAAGTTCAATTGTAATCCATTAACAGGTTCTCAGAATATCGTGATTACAAGCAATTTCTCATATACATATATGACCCTTTGATCTTTGACCACATGACCCTAACATCTACTCAGTTCATTGGCTCTGCAAGATGTCCCGAGTTAAATAGTAATCCATCTGTCAGTTCTAATGAGAATGCGTTCACAAGCTATTTTTGCATACATAATGAGCCCATGACTTTTGACCTTTGACCTCATGACCCAAGAATCTACTCAGTTCATTGGCTCTGCAAGATACATACATGATCATGATCTTAGTTTGGGAGGAATCCATCAATCTGTTCTAATGTTAATGCGATCACAAGCTATTTTTGCATGCATAATGAGCCGCATGACCTTTGACCTTGACCTCATGACCCCAAAATTTAATCAGTTCATCGGCTCTGCAAGTAACATGCATGACCTAAGTTTGGCAGGAATTCATCAATCGGTTCTTGAGATAACGCGATCACGAGCTGTTTCAGCATACATAATGAGCCCTATGACCTTTGACCTTTGACCTCGTGACCCCAAAATCTAATCAGTTCATCGTCTCTGCAAGATACATACATGACCTAAGTTTGGCAGGAATCCATCGATCGGTTCTTCAGATAACGCGATCACGAGCTGTTTTTGCATACATAATGAGCCCTGTGACCTTTGACCTTTGACCTCGTGACCCCAAAATCTAATCGGTTCATCGGCTCTGCAAGATACATACATGACCAAAGTTTGGCAGGAATCCATCAATCGGTTCTTCAGATAACGCGATCACGAGAACGGGACGTACGGACGTACGTACGGACGTACGTACGGACGGACGGACGGACGGACGGACAACCCGAAAACATAATGCCTCCGGCTACTTCGTAACGGAGGCATAAAAAGTAAGAGGACGTAGGAAGAAAAAGGGAAAAGGAGTCGAGAACGGTATGACGAATCGTCTTCTTTCTCTAATAATTAAATGAAATGTGAAAGCTTCCGCGCTTTGCGCGGAAAGGGGGAAACTGAGTTCAAATTAGGGATTAAGAGTCGGAAAAGGTACAACGAATCGTCTTCTTTGTCTAATAATACGTCAAAGCTTCCGCGCTTTGCGCAGGAGGAGGGAGGGGGGACTGAATTCAGACAAGGATTAAGAGTCTAGAAAGGTACAACGAATCGTCTTCTTTCTCTAATAATTTAATGAAACTTCAAAGTTTTGCGGGGGAGTGGAGGAAACTGAATTCAGATAAGGATTAAGAGTCGAGAACGGTACATCGAATCGTCTTCTTTCTCTAATAAATTAATGAAACGTCAAAGCTTCCGCGCTTCGCACGGGAGGGGGACTGAATACAGATAAGGATTAAGAGTTGAGAAAGGTACAACGATTCGTCTTCTTTGTCTGATAATACGTCAAAGCTTCCCCGCTATGCCAAGGAGGGGCGGACTGAATTCAGACAAGGATTACGAGTCGAGAAAGGTACAACGAAACGTCTTCTTTCAAAGCTTTCGCGCACCCACCCCCCTAGGGAGCACGCCCCTAGTGATTCGCACGCTTTGCGTGCTCACTACCGCCCCCCCCCCTAGAATAAAATCCTGGCTACGCGCTTGGGTGAATTCACTAGAAATATATATGTCAAGCTATTTTATTCATGTTTTCTATGATTACAGAACTAAAAACAAACCAACAAATCAAATTTCAATGCTAATAGGATGTCTGATCGCGCACCACTCGAGTGTGTGTGCTAAAATCCTTCCCATTGAAATTGCACGCATATACGTAAAATGCCAAAATCGGTCAATAGTCATTTGAAATGTGCCCTAGGGCTTTTTTCAAAGACTATTGACCAGTTTTGGCATTATACGGGAATGGCTAAAATCACGACTCCAATTTCGACCAATCAGATTGCTGGATTTCTAAAGTGAGGGATATAATTCATAATACATACCTGAGCATCTCTAAAGACATAAGGTCCCATTTCCCTCATACGCTTATCAAGGATCTTCTCTGCTTGTTCTGGAGTGATATCAATCTGTAGACTCGATCCCATCTCAGAATTGATGAAACATCGTAAGATGGCTTGAATCTTCTGGTGTATTAGGACCTCTTCACTATGCACATGGTACATTTCCTACACGGATTAGACACAGACAAAAATATGATGCTAAGCTTTGTGCAGGATTGGGTTCCCTTAAAGGGATCCAGTAACTTTGTCTTAGATCCTTTTAAAAATCCATGATTTTAATAGCTCATGCTGCAATGATAATTATAAACCTTTATGTCAGTCAGGAACCCCATGACTTTTACAAGCCGATCGCCTGTCTGATTATCAAGATATTTATGATTGAAATCAAAATCAAATTTGCGTTTGCCAAACGGTTTTCATAACACTACAGTCTATTGGGGAAAACGAGTATGGTAAAACTGGTCACTCAAAGTTTTTTTTTTTAGGGCTTCAATATAACACCATACCACAGACACTGATAACACCTAGGGCCATGCATCTCAGATATAACATTGTTAAACAATCTCTTTAAAGCCTATCTGCACTAGTTTGGCCAGGAGGGTAAGACCTCCCTGCATTGTCACTGACAGGTGGTTATCTCATCAAATCAGCTCTCAATTAACATAAGAAAAAGGGGACCATGGGGAACCAACGGTCACCGATTAGGCATTGTTCGATATATATACCGGTAGAGGGCGCAAGAAGCTACAAGTAGTGCAGTTGGGCTTCAAGTCTTGACATATATGCAAACAAATGCATTCAAAGTGCTCATATCACTCCACAATCAGGTATAGGTTTTTACTATATTATTCAAAAAAATGTCTAGAAAAGCAAAATTACAACTCTATCACGCTTGCAAAATCGCAGTACATTAGGGAACATTCCTCACAAACAATTTTCCTTATATCAAGATTATAAAACATAATATGAAATTTGAAATGTTTTTTCACATTTGACCTTTCATTTTTTTGTTATTGAAACTAGCTCTACACAACGCTAGACAGGTATATGCCAACTATCTATTTCTTAAGTGAGGACCCTCCCCCACCCGTAATCACTAAAATATAATTTGTTCTTTACTATCTATCTCCACTGCATAATTTTCAGAACAAAATATTGTCATTTTGATTTTCCAATACTCAAGTAAAGAAGAACACATTCATTTTTCCTGCATATATTTTACCAGGTTGAATCTCAAATATAATGCTGACCTTGAACTTTTGGACCTCGATCCAGAAGAGAACATCATTCTCCAGGTTTTCTCCTTTGAGGCTGACGTACTTTCTGAAATGTTGGCATGTGATGGGGTTGACTAAAGCTTGGCGCAATGCAATGATCTCATGGGATGATGACACAAAGCGACTCTCCAGTAGCTAAACATACAAACAAAGGGGTAATAATTCAAATGAATAAATCAATGTACAATGATGTATCAAACATTATTTGAAGACCATTTGCCAAATGTGTCTTAAGAGATCAGGGTAAGCACATATATTTCCAAATGAATGACCTTTGACTTAAAGACCCCAAAACTGAAATAATTCTTGAGATAAATATCCATTACAAGATATCTGGAAAGTCAATTCATACACACATAATAATACTAATACTACTACTACTACTAATGATAATAATAAATGTAACTCATATAGCGCCAAATCTACTCTGTGGAGGGCTCAATTAAGGCACATGTAGAAATAATTCATAATCAAAAAGCATTTTTAAGTGATTTTTAAAGGAATCAGAGGTTATACACTTTTTGATGTCTTAATTCAGGAAGGCTATTCCATAAAGTAGGACACATGTGAGCAAAGGATCCCCCCCCCCCCTCCTAGTTTTAGCAACTTTAGGATGCAAGGGACCATACATACATGTACATGTACTATCACACGAAAGAGGAGAAAGAAAGAAGAGGTAGCCAAAATGTACACCACTTCAAAATTAAATAGCACCAAGGATGCTGATAAAAAGAGGAAAGCTAGGTACCTGTATAGTTAAAAAGGTTAGTAAGAAAAATGTGTGAAACAAAGAATAATTTTTTAATTACTTTTGTTTGTATTCAAAATACTCAATAATCAAGCTCCACAATATTTAGATACCTGTTTGAATTTATAAACATCTGCCAGGGCATTAAGGTCAGCCAGTGATCCTCTCCGTCTCACATATTTAGTTACGCGCACATTATCCGGTGATAAGACATTTACTGTATCTGCCTCAAAATACTTGAATGATCTATCAGTCTCCATCAGTTATTACCTTCAAAAGGCCTTAAATACACATCTTTTTTGCGGTTTGTAGTTGTAAGACTGTTGTAATTTTGATTTTATTAACTGTAAGCGCTTTGGGCCTCATGGGAAAAGCGTGGTATAAGTAATAATAATAATAAAGGGAGAAAGTGTACCTTGTATATAGCCATGTATCTCTTGCGTTTATTAGCCATGACGTCGTCCACCACGTCTTCCAGTCTGATGTGCGGACGCTGTCTTTCTTGAAACGTCTCCGTCATGATGAAAAGAGGGAGCCATTTACGAGCGAGACGCTCCCTCACATACTTCTGAGCCTCCACCATGATCTGGTTAGGGGGCCGATCTTGAAGCAGTTTACCCCACCCTCCTCCTGCCATCATTGCCTAGCAACAATAACAAAAATAATGTTTTATTTACCCAGGGTAGCCACTTCAGTTATGAAACTGCTCTTCCAGCGGGCCCTGCATAACATAATATGTTATTACTACCCTTCTCCAATCTAATATGCTGAGGTCCAATTGTTAAAAGTCTTTGGTATGACTCGGCCGGGGTTCGAACCCACGACTTCCCGTTCATGAGGCAGGCGCTCTAACCACTGAGCCACCATGCCTAGCAACAATAACAAGAATAAGAATAATAGTATCCATTTTTGGTTTATAATGCTCCATCTCTACATGAATAGTGTGCTTAAGGCGCAAAAGAGGAACATGAAAGTACATGAAAATGAGACAACTTTTATAGAAAATATAAGAAGATCTGCTGGAAAGCAATTTTGAAAAGATTAGTTTTCAAGGTAATTTTTAAAGCAATGTAAAACTTTTAATATTTAGAATGTCTTGTGACTACAGACTCCATAGCTAAAGTCCAGTATACTCAATGGCCGATCCCTCCATGATTTCTCTGTTTTAGGAACAACGAGCAATCAACAACAAGTTACAGTCAAACCTGCTTTAACAACCACCTGTCTACAAAGACCACATTTCTTGTTTCCCTTGAAAATGGTTTCTCACTGAAACATGTACTAAAGGAACCTGTCTACAAAGACCACATTTTGTGTTTCCCTTGGGCGGCCGCTATAGACAGTTTTGACTGTATTTCAGTAACATTTTAGTAACAATATGAATTTGGATATATTGAGTACTATTAGATGCCTCTAAAGACTTGACAATTTGATTCACATGCAATGTGTGTTACCCTCTCTACTCACTTTAATAGGAACATTCCTACCACATAGTCACAACGAAGGAATATGGAGATTTAATCCTGATTTAATTTTAACTGAAAGCATCATACATTATGCCTCAGAAGACATTAAAAAGAACTTCTACAAAAGGCTAAGTCCCTGGAAATCCCACCAATAATTAAAGGACTGTATGTCTACTGGTATTAAGAATAGATAATGATGAAATGTGAAAAACATTCATCTATTTAAAGTTGAATTCATTTTATTTCCATTTCTCGTAAAAAATACAGTTAACAATACATTATACATTTTAGCAAATATATAAATAATACAAAGAATATGGAGGAGCCAGCAGAGGCCATTGGCCTCTCAAAGGCTGGGCTCCAATGTCCGCAGATAATACAGGTAATACAAAGTAAAGAGAAAAGAAACGATGAGTAGTAAATAAATAAACAAGTGAGTACAGGCTAATTAAATTAAACATTCCTGCATTAGATAATTTTTGTATTTTCGTTTTAAGTGACAGGAACATCAACTCTTGCTACACACATGAACGTCATACCTCATGCTGTTGCATTCTGGTTGCAGGACTGTTCGGACCAAAGAAGTATTTTTTGTTCAAGTACTTGGTCTTGATCTCAGTGGCCTTTGTATCTCGCTTCTTGGTGTCCAGGTGCGAAGTACGGCGAAATGACTCGATATCCAGCCAGCACATCAGATCCTTCAACGCATAGTTCTCCTCTGAAATTCATTCAAAGTATATAGAATGGTAAATTTTACTGAGTCAATAGACGATTTTATATCATGCATACAAAATTATTGGTTTTTGATTAGTTGAGAGCTTGTCACGTGACCAGAAATATTTCAACTATTTTAAGGTTGCTCTGAAAAAGCACTATATGAGAGTACTATTTGGGAGTACTATTTGGGAGTTCAAAAAAAGATGTGATTTTTTTTTCTTCAAATCTTAATTTAATGAAAAGTCAAAACAAAATTTTTCAAATCTTTTTTGATAAAAATTTACTTCCCCCCCCCCCCCAAAAAAAAGGTAATTATAAAAAAAAATTATTAGGATTTTTTTTTTTTGATGCAGGATATAAAACAAAATATACCATGCCTTCTATTTGAGTTACTGGTTAAAACTATGGGCCTCGGTGACTGCAGAAGTACCATTTGCTTCGGGGCTGTGCCCCTCAGCAAATAGTACTATTGGAGATACCTCTTGCGCATAGTTTTAACCAGAACCTCTCAAGAGGACTGCCGATCGAAGATCTCTGTACCATCTACACTGGTTTCCTCAGACCCCTCGTAGAGTATGCCTCGCCGGTGTGGAATGGAGGCCTAACTAAAGAACAAGTAGATCGACTAGAAAGGGTGCAGAAAAGAACTCTGAAAATAATCTTGGGACCTAATTACCAGTCATATGAGACAGCACTGAATCTAATGAATCTGTCTTCTTTGGCTGACAGAAGGAAGGAACTGTGTTTGAGTTTTGCAGAGAAACTGATATTAAACGAGAAGGTATCTTACCTCATACCTCCGTGTAAGAACATTAGAAGCCTACGCAAATCAAATACCAGAGAACAGTTAAAATGTAAAACCAAACGATTTCGTAACAGTCCAGTTCCCTACCTTATCGACTTGTTAAATTCACAGTAGTGTTCATGCACTTTGTCCACATTTGTATAACATGTAAACTTATCCCCGTAGTGATGAGGTAGAGGTGCTGTAGAATTATAATTATTTTTTTTTATTTTATGTGAAATAGTATATTACTTTTTAACTAAGACGATTGTACAACCTTGATAATTGATTAATGAAAATGATAATATAATACGGTAAATCAAGATTACCATTGTTAACTTTTGTAATGATTGAAACATACTTACCACATATTTATTACAAGAAAAATCTCAAAATTACCATATTTCATGTCTCTCATCTGATTGCATACCTACCGATCAATTTACAATATATTATGTTATCCATAACTCACCAATGAAAATGTAAAATGTAATTTATTAATTTTTACAACCAGTATTCTCTCTGTCGAAATTGTACTTTTTACCTTATTTTCACAATGTCTGATATACACTCTCATCCTCAGCATTATCTTATATATATATATATATATATATATATATATCTATCTCTCGCTTTGTCTCTCTTTCTCTCTCCCTCTCTCCCTTTCTCTCTTTCTCTCCCTTTCTGTCTGTCTCTATCTCACACTTTTCCTGGATCTTCCGTGCTGTCTGCACTATTATCCTCCCTACCTCTCTTCTATATTTCCCTCCAGCCCTATGATGATGTGGAATAGAATGTTTAGCGAATTTTATGAATTGTATTAATTTGTATATATATGTGTACACTGATTTATTTAGAAAATTCAATCACTGCGTGATATGTCTTAATACGTTTTATGTTTGTATAAATATTTATGTTTTTACAATGTACAAAGTTCTGCAATTCAACCATCTGGCTGCAAATGAATTTGTAATAAAACCATTACCATTACCATTATATATATATGTATACTAGCATCCCAGTATTGTCAGGAAGCAAATGCACAGAAACATACATATACTTGTTTATATCTTGCTAGAAATGTATTTAATAACCAGGGGGTTATTTAAATATAAACCCAATCTACACATAATGTTTCATTTTTCAACAGCAAACTTGGTCTTGATGTTTACCTGGGCCCAGTCTTACAAAGAGTTAAGATTGATTCAAATCAATGGTAAGTCCTCCAATCAATCGCAAGTTTGCAGTCTCCTATCTCTTATGTACATAGTTACGATTGATATCAATCGCGAATAAGATCAATCGCAAATAAGTTGCGATTGATATCAACTATTTTTAATATCTAAATTTAAATCAATTTTCTGAGCAAATTGCACTTGCTTCTGAGTGGTTTATAAAAAGGGAATGTTAGGGAAGACCACCTGTGTAGCATTTACCTAGGAATTTTCTGAATTGCTCTACTTCCATTCGATTGCAGATAAGTTTGTCAAAGTCATAATCTCTGAATTCTGCTGGGACTTTCTCTGCGAGTGTCTCGTAGTAGACTTCTCTCTTTGTCTCTTCGTCTTCTCCTTCCATCGTAAAGTCCGGTGTTGCAATACGCTGTCATATAAAAGAATACAAAACTGTCTCTTACTGAAACTTCTTACAGTGACTTGGTAACATTGTTGAAGGTTGATGAAAAAATTACTTAATTTTTGTATTAAATGTTACTTACTACATTCCTTCTACTTTACTAACCCTCTGACATGCAAAAAATCCTTAAAAAATTCTCAAACCACGAAGATATCTATGGTTTTCTTTGAAGGCGTTGATGTACGACACCCTCTAACAGTGATTAACAGTAAATTCTCCCAACCGTTTTTCCATGAAAGAAAGACATAAAAGAGGCTATAAAAAATCTGTCAACACTTAAATGTCTGGAATGGAATGTAGAGCCATTTTATTGTTTTGTGAGATTCCATTCACCTAAAATGTAATTAAATTGTAATAATATACATGTAGTTGGGAGAATTAAGGAATCGATCAGATCAGCTTTTCTCAATTTGTACCATGAATAATGGTCCGTTTTCACTCAAATTTTCTGATTATCTTTAATAAGACATCTAGCATTGAAGTCTCTACCTTAGCACCACTATCTCTCATCTGAACAATGTTACCAAGTCCCTTTAGGCATACTCTACGATAGCAAAGTTATTTCCAGCGGTGTGTTACATAAAGATCCTAAGTCGAACTTAACTCTAAGTTGGGCTTAAAAATTATGGAGAGCCATTTGTAGCCTTAAAATAAAGTACATTCAAAAGCATTCAAAAGTATTTTAGAGTTTTATAAATTCCACATCAAGAACATGAAATCTCCTTGATAATAGAAAACATAAAGGATTTTAATCAACATTTTATTCCTTTTAAAATAACTTTTTACAAAATATTTTCATAGATGCTAACGGCTTTCCATAATATTGTTAAGTCCAACTTAGGATTTTTGTGATAAAAAAAACACAGGATATAGCAAGGTTATTTCCAGGAAAAGCTGATTTCTCTTCTTCAGCTCCTGTTTTTCAACTCTCCCCTCATAGCAATCATTCTTTAGAATCAGGATACAGGTTGAAAATCAACATTCAATTTTTAAATCTTTTCTTCTGAGGGCTTGTTACATTGTAAAACAAGACAAATGCAACTGCGTCTCCAATATACCTCCGCCAAATTCAGTTATGTTCATGGCTTGAATTATTCTTGTAATATCACAATGAGAACAAAAAGCTTATATTTACATGTCAATTGATCATTACAATCTTTGACCTTTGACCTAACAATTCCAAATATGCTCCCTTGTCTCTCTACAGTGACGCAAAGGTACTGAGTTCATTCAAGGCAGCAATTTGTTTGACGATTACATAAACGGAAGCATTATAAACACAATTATATTTAAAAATTGCATGCCACTTACAAATGTACTACCACCATCTCCACTACATGTATGTCTTCAATGTAAATCTTTGTGGCATCGATTTCTCTATCTTGTTTGAAAACAAAACATGCTCTGATGTGACAATGAGAACTATTTTCTAAAGCAAGTACGGGATACTGTTAAGGAATACATGTACATACCTCTCTCATGAGTCTGCGCTGCAGTTTCTGTAGATGCTTGGATTTTATGTTGTCCAATTGCCTCTCTTCTTCAAGAAGCTCAATCTATAACAAGAGGACAAAATGACATACTTTGATTTGAAGCATTTGTCTTCAATGAGTAAATAATAATAATAATCTTTTTAGTCCACTCCAAATTTTATTAAACCGAAAATGGAAATTCCTTTTGCCCAATTGATCGTGAGCCCGGCAGCCACTGAGCAGCGCCAGATCGACGTTGCTCTATCCCCTTATTGTTGAACGCCAAACAAGGTAGCAGCAACTCCCGTCTTTTAACGTCTTTTGGTATGACACGGCCAGGGTTCGAACCCACGACCTCCTGGTTGTGAGGCGGACGCTCTACTGACTGAGCCAACACACCGATAAATAACATCTAATGCTCATATAAAGTTCATCCAATTTTGAATTGCTTTAACGCTTTTCAAAGTTTTGTGATAATGCAGAACTTTTATGACCCTGTGATTCATGGCATCACAGCATATCAAAATCACAGCTGAGCAGCATTAGCGACGAAAGAAGCATTATAAATATCACAAATTTAGCAATGCAATCGGCGGTCCCACTTTGAAAATTTGAAAACATGCACTTTTTTAGCATAGCAATATAACAACATGGTTGTGAAAACTAAGGGGGCAGTCTCTAGTTCAGGGGTGATAATGAGCACTAAAAAAAAGGGGGGGGGGTTCCCCCTCAACCACACCCCCCTTTTGAGTAAGAAAAATAAGAAAGTAAGAAAATAAGGGAAAAATAGGGAAAATAGGGATAAAATCTGGAAAAATAAATAAAATAAATATTGAGAAACCGATTTAAATCAGGTTTTTATCAGGCCTGCTAGTTCTATTTATACACAGACCTTGATAAAGAGGGAGTGGTCACTTTAACTAGGCATTGTGGCGTGCGCTTGTAATCCAGCTAACAGTGGAAGTTACAAACTGATTCAGCCGAGGACGCAGGTTTGAAACTGAGTCACGTCTTTCGGATGGTGAGGTTTAAGGGGATTCGGTAACTTTGCTATAGATCCTTTTTAAAAATCCTTGATTTAGCTCATGCTGCAATGATAATTATATAAACCTTTAGGTCAGTCAGGAACCCCATGACTTTTACAAGCCGATCGTCTGTCTGATTATCAAGATATTTATGATTGAAAATCAAAATCAAATTTTGCATTTACCAAACGGTTTTCATAACACTACAGTCTATTGGGGAAACCGAGTATGGTAAAACCGGTCATTCAAAGGTTTTTACTTTTTTGAGGCACTTCTTGATCATTTTGAAGCCACTTTTTTTTTAGGGCTTCAATATAACACCATATCACAGACACTGATAGCACGTAGGGCCGTGCATCTCAGATGTAACATTGTTAAACGATCCCTTTAAAGGTCGGTCCCCAGACGTAAATAATCATATCTGATAAAAACCCAATACACACACACACAGACTGACCCATCATATACTGACCTTATTTGAAAGTGAACGGTCATTTTCTTTCATGTCCAGCCATGGGATGAGCAATGTGGCTAAGATGTGTTCTTCTAGTCCATCAAACAGGTCTTCATACGGAGGGTTGATCTGACGGAATACTTGATACCTGATCACTGGAGGGCACCTCACCTCAAAGAAGCATGTCTCAACCACATACTTTGACTGGATTGTCTTTATCATCAAGAAAAGAATTATGATGAAAAAATGTTTATAAGTGAGATCAAAACCGTCCCAACTATGTGCAATAAGTTAACTCTAGAACATAACCAACCCTGAAAAGCGACCGAGGATTACAGGACCTACCTCTCCTTGTATCATGATGATGATGATGTAAAAACTAGAGTCAATTACATATTTGTTTTTATAAAACATTAAAAGTTCTTTGTACAGATAAAAAGTATATCAATACAAATCTTTAGCAAACAGTTTCAAATTATGATGCTATTGATAAAAAAACCTAAAGCCCTGAGGTGAAGTGCATTTTTTTTCCTTTAAAAAAGCTGAGTGAAAGTGGCTTCAAAGTGCTTAAGACAAAAAGCCAACCAATAATTACAAATCTTTTGTAAAATATCTTAAAAAGTAATTTTATGTGATTTTTTTCATTTTCTTTACAAATCATCAAAACGGAAACTCACTCAGAAAAATGCAGTAGATTTTTTACACACACACAAACGGCCTACTCTCCTTTTAAAACAATCAGCAATTTTACTGATTTGAAATGCACATTTGCTTTCTTCATCAGAGAAAGCAAAAATACATTCATTGGTTTGGAATATTTAAAGTTATTTGAGGAGTCCAACAGGCAAAATTGATCATATTTATATCTTTTGTTGTGATATAAACAATGCATTTTGCATGATTATTCATATTTAATGCATGTATACATACATGTGTGGATGATATCTTTTACCTCACATATAAAATATCCAGTCCACAAAATTAAAATCTTTAGCTCAAGGAATAACAAGTGCAATAAGGACTTCAGCTGTAACAATTCATGCTAGTCTTAATTCTCTCGCCACTCATTTCTGGTATAAAGACTCAAGGACTTATGAAAAGGTTGAAAAAAAGCATTTTACTATTTACCTTAGCTTTCCTCATGACATTATAAGGGTTAAAGACATCTGTGTAGAAAAGAGCATGGTAATCCTGAAGCTCATGCCAGCAGCCCAAACAGTTTACAGCTACCTATGAAAGCAAGAAAATAAACTTTACTGAAAATAACTTCAATCAAACATACACAAATATTACAGAGAGTATAACATATATTTACTTCTCTGTGTATATCTCTCAGATAATGGTTCCAAAACCCAATACCATCAGTGTGTTAATACCTTTATACCGGAAACTAATTGAGTTCCTATAGGTCCTTATGCTATGAACAAGGCAATAGCAGGATTGTGTCTTGAACACATGTGACCAAATTACAAGAATGCATGGTGCCAGAGAGAAACCCTGACCCAAATTTGGTTGTACTCAGAACAGCCTTTGTCTGTCTCTTAATTCCCCTCTTCATCTCTCTCTCTCTCTCTCCCTCTCTCTCTCTCTTGTCCCCCTTCGCTCTCTCTCTCTCTCTCTCTCTCCTTCTCTCTCTCTCTCCTTCTCTCTCTCTCTCCTTCTCTCTCTTTCTTTCCCTCGTCCTCTCTTTCTTTCTTTCTCTTTGTCATCAATCCAATTCTCCCTCTCCTACACCTCTCCCTTTTTCTTACTTTTTTAACTCAAATTTGAATTTGATCAATGAATTTAATGAAATGTTTATGTTTGATTTTTGATTTAGGTCATACTTTGTGTTATTTCAATTTGAATTGCAATTGTATTGTACATGTATCTTTATGAAATGGGTCGCAAGTGAGCCATTGGCTGCGATGATCTTTTTATAATAAAAAACATTTCTATTCTATTCTATTCTAGCCTCTAGTCATCTGAGAGTCCTAGCTGTGTGTCAATACGGTAGTTAAAATTTGAGGTTACCCTTTGTCCCCAAAAGTACCTTTTTTTTGTTGGTTCTTGCCCCTCCACCAACTTAAGTCGATCTTAGTCTTTGAGAAACACTCCCCTGGGCCCGTTGCACAAAACTTACCATTGATGGAAACCTTGATTTTGATTGGCTGTTGAGCCCTGTTACCATGGTAGTTGCCAATGATGGCAAAGTTACCATCAATGGTAAGTTTCATGCAACAGGGCCCAGGTGTTTACACTTTCAGAATCAAAATGATTAAATGGTATGTATTAGTAAATCTTACCTCATCTTCTCTCTTCTCGAGGAAGGTTCTGATAAAGCCGCCGGTTCTTTTCTCCTGATAGAGATCCTTGAGTAAGCCTTCCATCTGAACTCCTCCAAGGAACTCTGTATCATTGGATACCACACTGCTGGGAGCGGAACATGGGCGGGATCCTTTCTCTGACTGACAAGGTGGTGAGCTAAAGAATTCAAATTCACAACCAAGTTGGGTTAAAGGGTGACTAAAATAAACATGCAATGCTATTGTGAACAGGTGGTCAGTTGATGGAAGGGACATACCAATGTGTTTTGTTCATCTAGCTGACTGATGAATGACTGGCATGATGATGTCACAGAAGTCATTTGCTTTTGGAGGTTTTTTTAGGGGTGGAACTTAGCAGGTAGAACATTTAGTAATAGAAAAAATAATATAAAATATATGAAATAAATGTACATCTAAAAGTCAAAAGATATGTGATGTATACATTATTACAGATCAACACAACTCAACATGAATTTCTAATTTATTCACCCTTTAAAACATGTCAATGTTTCTTGAGTTATCGCGGTATCAATAAGCGGGACGGATATGGACAACCCGAACCTACAGTGGCAGAGGCATAAACATTCTCAAAGGAAGAAGCTCTGAAGGAAAGCAGAAATTAGAGAAATAGAATGATTCACCTCAAAAACAAAACTGAAAAACAAGAAAGTATGAGTTTTAAATGTTTGACTCCTCTATACCTATGGCAATCTTGAAGTGATAGAATTTTATGTCAGGGGGGTGTCTCACAAAGATTCTAAGTCGAACTTAACTCTAAGTTGGACTTAAAAATTATGGAGAGCCTTTTGTAGCCTAATAATGAAATATATTCAAAAGCAAAAATTCAAGTATTTTAGACTTTTTATAAATTCCACATCAAGAACATGAAATCTCCTTGATAATAGAACATGTGAATGATTTGTATCAACATTTTATGCTTTTAAAATAATTGTTACATAATACTTTCAAAGATGCTAACGGCTTTCCATAATTGTTAAGTCCAACTTAGAGATAAGTTCAACTTAGGATCTTTGTGAAACACCCCCCAGATTACTCAAGCATCCATCTATACTCCATCATTTAAAACAACTGAAATAAGATTTGTCTTTACTTCATTGATAAGCTGGATCTCATTTTAGTGAATCTAGTTATGTAATGAGTACAGGCCTGAGGGGAAAGTTCCTTAGGAGAGAAATCATGTAAATTCCAGTGGTTTAGTGTACATGAAAATGGGAGGAGAGTTCACGACTCTGTCACAGTTGGTTTAAGATTCTGTGATCTTCATTAATTCATGTCAAAATTTTATCAATTTATTTCTCTGATTTTTCTGTTTCCAGATGTTCAAATTCAAATTAGTACAACTGTTGGATTTCCCTTACAGAAAGCAGGTATGGAGAGACAAAGCAGTAACATAATGCTCTAGAACCAACTATGGTGATCAGGGGTGGATCTAGGGGGGGCGGTTTGGTGGTTTAACCCCCCCCCCCCCCCTTGGGCGGCCAAGTGAAGAAAAATAAAGGGAAAAAAGGAAGGGGAAAAAAAAAATTAAAACAGTAAAACAGCACAATTTTTGGAAAATCCTAGATCTGCCACTGGGTCAACCCCCCTCCCCCCCTTTGCAAAAAGCTAGATCCGCCCCTGGTGATGTATGCATAAAACAAGAATAATGAATCTTACTGTTGTGATTTATTACTGCATTGAGATCCTTTGTCTCCTTGGCCCTCTGATGCATCACTCTTCACATCATCCTCATCATGCTCTTCATCTTCCGTCTCTTCTTTCATCCCTAGCTCCTTCTTTTCATCCTTGACCGTTGGCTCGATCTCAAGTCGTTTTCTTCTTGTCATGATGGAGGATGGAGGAGCTGACTTTGGAGGAACAGGCTTGACCCTGCTGATGAGACCAGGTCCTGCTGGAGATCCATAGTTGACCGCTTCTACTCTCTTCTTGATAGGGATGCTGGTAACGGATGCCTTACCGAGCGATACAGCTTGTTTAGGGAAGAGAGTTGTCAGAGCACTTGTGAGGGGTATGATAGGTAGGGTTTGGCTCCTATCATGTCTGTTGTTTGCTCTCTTTCGTGATCCTTGAGGGCTACTGGATGGTCTACCATCTGAGCATGATGGTGATGCTGGTGGATTCCTCATGTGTTGATTTACATGAACTTCTACGGGCTGTAATGATAGAGAAAAAATATGTCTATTATTTAAATCATTTAAAGATATTTGTGGGTTACACCCAGTAAATAAGATCGATTGATCGATCTGTATCGAAAAACAAGTCAGAGAAAAAAGAAAAAAATAAATAAATATGTCTACTTCTATATTTCTGGAGTGTTCAACTTGAAAGAAACTTACTGGTCATATTAACTTATAATATCAACATTTCTAATTCGATGTATCCTAACAGACCAACCAAGAAATGGTTAGATTGTGTAAAGGCTGATTGTGCTAGTAGATGTCTGGGGTCCTCACAGAAGCGACCAGAACGTCACAAGACAGGAAGATCTGGCTTGAGGTCATGAAGCAGAAGCCATCACGCATCCCCCAGATGGTGTGGAAGGCTTAGGTCAAGGTTAGTAGAGGTATCCGAACAATGCAATATCTTACTGAAAGAGAAGAGACCCGATTCAGAATCAGATTGCACTAGAAAGGTAAGGCAAGACCTACATGTATATGCATTTCATAGCCTGATTGGAATAGAAAGATATATGTCAGAATCAGATTGAACAAGTCAAATGTGACTACCTCTCCTATAATATGCGTCCGCCCTAAATTCTGTATAGGAAATGGATGGAATTATTCATGACATATCACAATGAAACCAAAAAGCCTATAATCAAATGTCAACTGACAACTATGATCTTGACCTACTAGCCCCAAAATGTTGAGAAGAAAATACTGCAAGGAGCAGTCAAAGGAAAAACGGGGTGGAGGTCGTCCACCAATATCTTGGACTGATGATATCAAGAAAGTGTCTGGACAAGGAATGCAAGGTGCAACACAATGGCAGGTGAAAGAGTTGCATGGCGTGCTCTCGTGAAGACCACAACAGCACTTTACAGTGCCACCTGAAGTTGATGATGATGACGATCTTCTTTAGAGTAATACTGTCACCATGTTTGAGGCTCATACAGTGTATCTCTAGTGGTTTATAAGATATTGCAATAACAAGAAAGCAGGACGGACAGACTACCGGTACCCCAAAACATAGTCCCATAGTTAGGCCTAAAATAAAAACTTGTTGTATTGCCCTTTGCGACCGATCCAAAAATCTACGGTCTGCATTTAAAAAAAGTTTTTTTGTTTTTTAACCGTTTATTTATTTTTTTATTTTTTTTAATGAATAAAGAAATATGTATTTTGTTTGTTTAAATGGGATATAAATGCAAATATCAAATTATTCCCAAATTCTCACTTGTCTTCTGCCCTAGTTTCAAAATCCTAAAAAAGATATGAATGATGACGCTGAAACCATGCAGGTCCATGCTGAAACACATGTATAAAAGCATTAAAAACAGAGAAATATCAGCCAAAAGAGGGCGGGAAAAGAAAAGTTTAAAAAAAAAAAAAAATTCTGACCGACCGATCCATGTTTTGGCACCTAAAGGGCAATACAACATCTTTTTATTTTAGACCTTATAGAGAAGGAGACCTACCTCAGAATCAGCCGAATATGAGCGGAGTCTAGGACAGCATGTCTTAGGGCGAAGGGGAAGTAAAGTGACTGTTGGAGGATCTGGATGGGTTGCAGTGTCTCGTTCGGTAAGAAGCTGCTGTCGGATGTAAAGGTAGTTGCTTGACTGGTTCTGCTGATAGGTCTCTCGCATCAAGAAACATGGAGCCCTGCATAACAGAGACACACAGAGATGATCCGAATTGAAAAAAGTTATAAGAAGAACATAAAGAAAATAATATCGCCAGTGATATTCGTTTGTCTCGCAATGTACGGTCAACAAGGGATCTAAAAGATCACGACGTTTCGTGCGCTGCTGCTACACTTCGTCAGGTGATAAAATATATTGTAAGCAAGCGTGTTTTATACTCTACGGGTGGACCAGCGGTCAAATTCTATCAATAATAAGAACAATAATGGACATGGCCTATTGGCTGAAGCACATAGAAGTAGAACATAGATAACAGAATTAATGAAAATGAAAAAAAGACTAACAAGCTAGGTCAAAAACTGAATACGGTAGAGAAAAAGGTGAAAAGCCAACAAAAAGAGGAAACAAAATAATATGCCAAACAATGCATTTTCACTCATAAGACATTCAATCATGACCGTTACATCTATAATATAACCAATGTAGAGATGTCGTAGTTTGGTGGATACATCATCAAAATGTAGAATATCTACTTTTATACCGAGATTCTACATTCTGAGGCATAATAATGGCACTAAATATCACCAAACATGGATGAAAATAATGTAAAATGGAAGAATATACAGATATCAGCCGAGGTATGCACAGGAGTTGCTTTATTTGGTTGCTTTAAACAAAAATTCACATTTAAGGGTTTATTTTTTATTGCCATCCAATTTTGGGTAATTCTTTTTTTTGGACCCGGGACCCAAAGGTCACGAGCAGGACCCAAAGGTCACGAGCAGGACCCAAAGGTCACGAGCGGGACCCAAAGGTCACGAGCAGGACCCAAAGGTCACGAGCAGGACCCTTGTACCCAGTACCAGCCCTTGATGCAACATATTTGCGAAATCATGATTATATTTTTCTTAGGAGTACGTGTACTTAAAGGGAGTTTGTCATGAGGAGACTTTGTGTCTTTCCCGTGGCCCTATTCGGGGCCAATCGGGTATAATACGACTACGGACGACGTGACCGCAGCATTCACGTGCGTCCGAAAATAGGCGAAACCGAAGCATGAGAAGCACTTCGGTCTGTTTCGCGAACGCTAGCGCGCGCTGACCCAGTTAATCAAGTCCATTTGTTATGTGCAGTTGTCCACAAGAAGACGTAGATGGCCTTAACCAGTATTTCCCATGATACACTCCCTTTAAAGTTAAAAAAGAGGTTCTCTTGCGTAGTTTATATCAAAGCGCAAGTAAGCCCTACAGTGTTTCGCTCCCAAAACAGCAACCATCCCTGTAGCCTAAATACACCTGTATCAGATAAAGCTATTCCTATTCCAAAATAGAATTTCAAAACCTGATCTACAAAATAGCTCAGGGGCATGAAACGCTTTTGTCTTACCAATAGAGTAGCAGAGGTTTAATGATATTTGTTTTGAGCCGAGCAAGTTGTTCCATCGATGTCCAAATTGAAGGTTGTTTAAGACCCAGTCTCTCTCTGATGGCTGAAGACAGTTCACATTCTCCTCCTGTCTTGATGTACTTGTCTCTCAGATCGGATAGAAACCTGCAGAAAACACGCTTCGGTTACTCTAACAAAATACAAACTTTAACCAAAAAAAATCAAATACAAACCATAAAAAACATCCAAAATTTGCTTTGACATCTACTAAACTATAATAATAATAATAATAATAGTTCGTCCTTATAAAGCGCATTTCAGGACCACAGGCCCTCTCAATGCGCTTTACAGATATATATTATTACCCCGATCATCGGATTCATTGACAAACAAGTACATGTGCAGTTATCTGTTGCGGTTTTATGTCACTACAAATTCTGACATTACAATGTGACTCTTTCTGAGAACTCTGACTCTAATGATCTTCTTCTTTTTTTTTCCTTCTTTTTTTGTTTCATTATAATCAGTTCTTCTTCTAGAAGGGATGCATACCATTATCATGTTTGATGTTCAAATTAGACTTGGAGATGTTGCAAAGAAAAGGAGAAAAACAAATAAGCAGGACAGAACTTCTTTAACCAACCAGACTAAGATCGACTTTAAGTTGGACTTAACCATGACAGGCTGTTCATGCCGCTGTTTGCTCTTACCATTTACTGGCACTGGTCTCTCAAGAAACGTACAAATCATGGTCACAAATCTACAGAATTAACATTTTTTGATAATTTATTAATGAAGGAAAAAATGTTATCTAAAGATCATAATTGAGAGACCATTGGTGACAGCAACCAGTGGCATGAATGGCCTGCCATAGTTAAGTCCAACTTAAAGTCAATCTTAGTAATTGTGAAACACCCCCCAGGCGAGCAATGTGAATTAACTTACACCTTGCACACCTCCTGCTCATCAATCATGCTTCCCCTGTCAATGTCCAACCATAAATTCCAGCACTTTTCTCCTTCTGAGCCCCAAAGAAACTTCTTGAAGGCATCTATACCCTTCTTACTGGTCAAATCAAAGGTTTGTTTGGGTTTGTTGAAGAAGATATCCCGACTTTCCTCTTCTTCTTCGTCTTCTTGATCGCTGTCAAAGAGAGAATCTGCATCTCCCACTGTGTCGGCTTTACATTCAGACATTGTGGTAGACAGACGACTAACGGAACGCTCAACTTCATCAGGAACCTGTAATAAAAACAATAATGAATGGAGTCATTTAAAAAAAAACATATTTGTGTCTTACACCCAGTAAATAAGATTGATTGATCGATCTGTATTGAAAAACAAGTCAGAAACTAGATGGAACTTCGACTGCGCGCAGTCGAAAATGATGCCTCCGTTATAGAGCAATTTTACAAACCAAAACAGAAGAAATTTTTCAAATTTAAGTTCGATTGTAATCCATTAACAGGTTCTCAGAATATCGTGATTACAAGCTATTTCTCATATACATGTATGACCCTTTGATCTTTGACCTCATGACCCCAAAATATACTCAGTTCATTGCCTCTGCAAGATACATACAGGTCTTGAATTTGATGGTAATTCATCCATCGGTTCTAATGATAATACAATCACAAGCTATTTTTGCATACATAATGAGGCCCATGACCTTTGACCTTGACTTCATGACCCCCAAATCTAATCAGTTCATTGTCTCAGCAAGATACATACATTTCCTGAGTTTCATGGTAATCTGTCCATCTGTTCTTTAATGATAATGTGATCACAAGCTATGTTTGCATACAAAATGAGCCCTGTGACCTTTGACCTAGTGACCCCAAATTCTAATCAATTAATTGGCTCTGCAAGATACATACATGACCTAAGTTTGGCCGGAATCCATCAATCAGTTCTTGTGATAACGCGATCAGTTCTTGTGATAACACGATCACAAGCTATTTTGCATACATTATGAGCCCTGTGACCTTTGACCTATGACCTTGTGACCCCAAATTCTAATCAATTAATTGGCTGGCAAGATACATACATGACCTAAGTTTGGCTGGAATCCATCGATCAGTTCTTGAGATAACGCGATCACAAGCTATTTTGCATACATAATGAGCCCTGTGACCTTTGACCTTTGACCCCGTGACCCCAAAATCTAATCAATTCATTGGCTCTGCAAGTTACATACATGACCAAAGTTTGGTAGGAATCCAACAGTCGGTTCTTGAGATAACGTGATAACGAGAACGGGACGTACGGACGTACGGACGGACGGACAACCCGAAAACATAATGCCTCCGGCTACTTCGTAACGGAGGCATAAAAAATCTTGGAACCAGCAGGACTTGAACCTGCAGCTACTGCTTGCCGGGCAGCGACTCTACCACCAGGTCATCACTGGTCCATGGCACAGTCACGTTGAACTAGAACAAAGTAAGCTCTCTTGATTCATTCTGACTCATTAATATTCATTAGTCCGCCGTAGGACAATAACTTTTATAAATGTATTGCTTCCTGGGAGAAATTTCAATTATTTAAACATATTTGTGGCTTACAACCAGTAAATTTTTTCTGACTTGTTTTTTTAATACAGATCGATCAATCTATCTTATTTACTGGGTGTATAAGCCACAAATATGTTTAAATAATTGAAATTTTTCCCAGGAAGCAAAAAGAATGGACTCATGTCATGCAAACTTATTCAGAATCGATATATAATACACAAATGAGTTCATGATACGATCTATCCACACTCAAGTTGAGGATTTTGTATGCATCTATCGTATTGAAGCCTCAACATGAGCAGAGAAATCCTGTAATGAACAAATTAAAAATGTGTTATCTCTTTTAAACAACAAAAACTCCGGTATTAAAAGAATCTTAAAAGAGTTCATTTCATTTGTGAGGTTCCTCGGGCCCAATTTTTTTTTTTTTTTTTTTTTGGGGGGGGGGGGGGGGGACACAGCGGACAAAACCATCAAACTTTCTACAGGTAATTTTAGCCAAATATACCAATTATGTTTGGTTTGGTTCGGCAATTGCATGTTCGGTGAAACTCGGCTACAGCACTAGGATTAAGCATGAGATAATAAATGAAACAAAAAAAGAAATATAAGTTCATGCGTATGCATAATGTTCGTGGTCTGCGGTAAATTTTGTCATGATCTTTTCATTGGTCTTAAACTTATATTGGCAGCCTGAAAACAGAATGCCTTCAGCACCAAATTAGGTATTTAAAAACAAATAGAATTTGAGCTAAATTTTTGTACTAATGTGAAAGAAACTTAGGCCGAGTCATGGCATTAGGTTCTTTTGGGGATAAAGACTCGATGAGCTCCCAAAATAGTTCAAGGATTGAGAATAAATACCTGCAGTGTGATATTCTTGGGAGTGACTAGACTTGATGGTAGCGCATACTCTAGTTGATCCTCCCACTTTGCAGTCAGGTCGGCCATTTTAACCCCTTCAACCTTCAACACTTTGTCATCTAGAAACTTATCAATGTCCTCCTTGGATGTTTCAGTTGCAACTAATATTGCCTTCTGTAGTGAGATGGACACCACAACACTGGCAATATCACTTATGTTCCTTATCTTGATAACCGTTGGGGTTGGGGTAGACGCAACCACTTCTTTCTCTTGCGTCTCAGACTCGATCTTGTTTCCAATCTCAGTTAAATCAAGAGATTCTCTCTTCTCAAGCGGCTGACTGTCACAACCACTCTCATCACTTTCCACCGAAGCCTCGTCATCTTCTTCTTCTTCTACCATTTCTGGTTTGTTGATATCAAGATAGTACGCCCCACCATGTCCTTTCCTTTCGATGTCAGCGGTCACCACACACACATTGTCACCGATGGGTGCCCGCCATTCACGCAGCTTCAATGGATTCTCAAACAATGTTTCTTTGTTTGGTAGATCACCTAGCATGTCCATACTCAGGTCCTGACTGCCGAGTGATGTATTCAAGCCATCTAATCTTGAAGGGCTGGCAAAGCCACTGTCTAAGGTCAGAGCAACACTTCCAGGTCGTGAGGTTCCTAGTGCTACACTACCAGGTCGTGAGATTCCTAGTGCTCCAACTGCACTAACCGGTCTATTGCGTACTGGATTGTCAAACAATGTTTCTTTGTTTGAGGTTCCTAGAGCTCCCACTGCACTAGCCGGCCTATTGCCTACTGAGCTTGTGGTGGATGTGGTAGCTGACATCTTGACGGTAGTGAACCACTCTTGAGTTTGCGTAGTTGAAGCTTCCCCCATGCAAACAAACAAGTCTCGTATGGCTATGGCTTGTTCATCAACCTCAGGAGGTTCGATCACTGGTGGTCTTTCAACCGCAAATGGGTCATACTCTGGATCAATAAAAAGCTTTAATGGGGTATCCGATACCTTGTCGGCAATCTGAAATAAGAATGGCAAGTTTATAATACAAAACATTTAGTTTCCGTTTATATTGATCGATTTTGACTTTCTGTTTCATTCTTGTGTTTTACTCTGATGAGTGCAAGTCGAAAAGCTTTAGTTATGGCTCTTTTCAACGCTATTCTCTAAAATACATGTAGTAAAAATTGCTATACCGGTATGGTGAAAATAAAAATAACATTAAGAAATACATGTAACTTGACAAAAGCAATATTATCATCCAATGATTTCCTGTTCACTGTTCAAATATTAGCTCTCGATTTCATTTTCTTCCACATAATGATTTTGGTGGCATAACCTTACAATGGATAAACATTGATACCAACTAGGTTTTATTTGTTTTCATATCATTGAGCATTAAGAAAAGAAGGAGAGTCAATTGAACTGTGTGAAACCTCTGAAGGGTTCCAGAGTATTTAGAACAATTATTTGTTGTCTTATCTTTCAAAATGTAACCCTGCCCACACCACAAAACCACCAAAATGTTAAGAGAAATGACTTTTTAGATGAGGTCCGATTTGGGCCCATGTTTAAACGAAAATTGTTTTGAATCAGGCCTATTACTAATTGAATCACCTTAAAGGCATCGTTTAACAATGTGTCTGAGATGCATAGCCCTACATGTACGTGTTACCAGCGTCTGTGATATGGTGTGATATTGAAGCCCTAAGAAAATTGCACTTCAAAATGACCATGAAGTGCCTCAAAAAATTAAAAATCTTTGAGTGACCGGTTTTACCACACTCTTTTTTCCCAATAGACTGTAGTGTTATGAAAACCGTTAGGAAAACGCAAAATTTGATTTCAATTTCCAATCAGAAATATCTTGATAATCGGACAGGCGGCCGCCTTGTAAAAGACATGAGGTTCCTGACTGACCTACAGTTTTATAATTATCATTGCAGCATGAGCTAAATTGAGGATTTTGTTTCAGAATCTGAGGCAAAGACGTTACCCAATCCCTTTAATGCTACATTTTACCTCTGTTTGTGAGATGAGCTTGGCCAGTCTGTACTCAATAAAACAGTCACTTTGTAAGAATGTGGGTAGTCTCTCAGCCTTTATCCACTGGATGCCTTGCTCCTTGTTCAGACACTGCAATGCACAACACAACATCATTATACTACAGTAAAACCTGTCTACAAAGACCACCCAAGGGAGACAAGAAAAGTGGTCTTGATAGGCAGGTGGTCTTTATGTACAGGTTCTTTTTAATAGTACAGTCAAACCTGCTTTAGTGACCACCTGTCTACAACAAGCACATTTTTTGTTTCCCTTGAAAATGGTTTCTCATTGAAACATGTTCTAAAGGAACCTGTCTACAAAGACCGTGGCCCGTATTCTGAAGTCGTGTCTAACTCCTGTTTAACTAAACAGTTGTCTAAGTCCTGTCTAAGTCCCGTCTAATTTTAGACACGAAGTCGTGTCTAACTTTTTTCGTATTCTGAAGTCGTGTTTAAATAAAGTTAAACACGAAGTCCTGTCTAAGTCCTGTTTAACTTTAGACAACTGCGAGGGGTTGTTTAAGTCCTGTTTAAGGGCGCGATTCTGCTGCTTTTCAACGTCTACGGTACACTCTACTTGCTGACCCCGAACTTGCGGGGAGAACGATGGTACGTGCATCCTATACAATTTCAAATACATTTTGCAGGATTTTTTCTTGTGTTGCCTGATTTTTTTCTCGATAATATTAACTATTCTTATCTAATGGTGACATCTTGGAAATTCCATAATCTATAATAAACTAACCATTCTGTCGGAGAAGTTTCTTTGCTGGTTCTTCCGAGCACAGAGGCACTGATAAGTGATATTATTAGTGCGTTTGTGTACAGTGTACGTGTAGTACACGTACGTCACAGTGCAATACATGCATGCAGTCTAGTCATTACGTCACGATCACATCACCATGGTACCAGCACGCGCACAGCTAGGCACGCGCACAGCTAGCTGTGCGCGTTAATTTATTTATCCGGTGCGCGCACGCATGCGCATTGGGTCTATCGTCAGAATTAACGCCTACTGGGCATGCGCAGAATTCGTGATTGAAAGTTAAACAAGACTTGCGCAGAACTTAAACAGTTGTTTAGTTAAACACCACTTAGACAGGACTTAAACAGTTGTTTAGTTAGACGAGACTTAGACACGACTTCAGAATACGAAATTTAGTTAAACAGGACTTAGACACGACCTCGCGTCTAAGTCCTGTTTAAGTCTTGTCTAACTAAACAGTTGTTTAACTTTAGTCGTGGCTAAGTTAGACAAGACTTCAGAATACGGGCCCGTCTGTTTTTAAAAGCACTTTTTGTGTTTCCCTTGTAGTCCAGTAGACGGTACCATAGACCATGTACATGACCTGGAAAAGCTGATAAGTACAAGGTTTTTTTGTTGATTCGTGTTCTAGATGGGTATTGAAGTAAATTCAGCTTGGTTGCCAGCTTGGCAACCTTGAGCAACTTTTTTTATAGCCATATTAGCATAATCATCTAATTAGCATATGTGCAATTTGTGATAATGTTGCTAATCTCAATCCAGGAAGCCTGAAAACATAAATAATACGACTTTTCAAGGGTTTTATATGACAAGGAATTCATTTATGACACCAGTTTTTATTTTTAAGTAATACAATTGTCTAAAATAGCATAATTAGCATAATATGTACAATATGGACTTCATTGTCAGTGTTTATCTATAAAGCCTTAAAATGGTGCAATGCAACATTGTAAATCACTTTTGAAAGAATAATCATTAATTCATGAGAAGATATTCCATGTATATGTAGTATAATTAGCCTAATTAGCATAATAATCTAATTAGCATATATGTGCAGTATGTAATAAGGTTGCTAATCTTAATCCAGGAAGCCTGAAAACATGAATAATGTGACTTTTCAAGGATTTTCCATGACAAGGAATTCATTTATGACACTAGTATTTATTTTTGAGTAATGAATTGTCTTAAATAGCATCATGATGAGCTAATTAGCATATATGTACGATGTATGTATGTATTGTCATTGTTTATCTATAAAGCCTAAAAATGGTGTAATGCAACATTGTAAATGACCTTTTGAAAAACTACACATTAATTCATTAGAAGATATTCCATGTAGATGTCGTATAATTTGCCTAATTAGCATATACACTGTATATGCAATATGTAATAATGTTGTTAATCTTAATCAAGGAAGACTGAAAACATGGATACTATGACTTTATGATTTAGTTGTGACACCATTTTTTATTTTTAAGTAATGCAATATGTAATTATTGTACTAATAAGCCTAATTAGCATATATGTAGAATATTAATTATTTGGGACTCTATTTAGCTTCACAAATTGTATGTCCAATATGGTGGTTATCTTGGTCGCAAGGCAATGTTGTCGAACCTCATAAAATGTCTAGGAAATGACGGGGTCATCATACGCATTGATGGTTGGGCTTCAGTCATTGGATTTAGAGAGACTGTCGAAAACACACTAAAGATGGTTAAAGCAGATGATAATGATGGAATTGATGATGTGGTGAGACAGGTACGTGCATACGCCAGGGATGTTGAAATCAACAGTGCGAACGATGATCTGTCTATGTTTACCAAAGCCAGAACCATTGAGAGTACAAGCCCGACGTTGCTCAAGCTTGTGGCAGAATTCCTGGAAAAGTCATATTATCCATGTGTTCAGGCTCCTTGGATTAAGATTTAATAGCAACATTATAACATATTGCACATATATGCTAATTAGGCTAATTATACTACATCTACATGGAATATTTCTCATGAATAAATAATTAGTCTTTCAAAAGTGATTTACAATGTTGCATTGCACCATTTTTAGGCTTTATAGATAAACAATGACAATGAAGTCCATATATTATACACATGCTTATTAGCTCATTATGCTCATTGTGCTATTAAAGACAATTGCATTACTTGGAGTAAAAAAATGGTGTCATAAATGAATTCCTCGTCATAGAAAACCCCTAAAAAGTCGTGTTATCCATGTTTTCAGGCTGCCTGGATTAAGATTAGCAACATCATTACATATTGCAAATATATGCTAATTAGATTATTAGGCTAATTAGGCTAATTATACTACATATACATGGAATATCTTCTCATGAATTAATGATTAATCTTTCAAAAGTGATTTACAATAATTGCATTGCACCATTTTTAGGCTTTATAGATAAACAATGACAATGAAGTCCATATATTGTACATATTATGCTAATTATGCTATTTAAGACAATTGTATTACTTAAAAATAAAAATTGGTGTCATAAATGAATTCCTTGTCATAGAAAGCTCTTGAAAAGTCGTATTATCTATGTTTTCCGGCTTCCTGGATTGAGATTAGCAACATTATTACATATTGCACATTATGATAATTAGATGATTATGCTAATTAGGCTATAAAAAAAAGTTGCTCAAGGTTGCCGAGATGGCAACCAAGCTGAATTTACTTCAATACCCATCTAGAACATGGATCAACAAAAAAACCTTGTACTTATCAACTTTTCCAGGTCTGACAAATTTCTACAGGACTATTGGGCGGTCGCTGTAGACAGGTTTGACTGTACATGTTTCAATGAGAAACCATTTTCAAGGAAGCAAAAAATGTGGTCTTTATAGAAAAGTGGTCTTTGTAGACAGGTGGTCACTAAAGCAGGTTTGACTGCATTTGTTCCACACATGGATATAGATCAGTCCAAGCTATTATGCCTCATATGTAACTGATCAATTCTATGATTTAAGTGTATCTGCATGATGATCTAGCTGAATCAAGCTGACAGCCTATAAGAGCTTGAATCAGAAAATACATCAAATATAATTATATTTCAAGTCAATTAATGTTCCATAAAATATATTTCAATAATAATTGGTAGCATATGGGACGCATCTTGGCCTTGGCCACATTTATTTAATTCATTTATTTATTATTTATGATATTTATACAGGGTGGCAATTTTGCCAATTTTGTGGCCTTCCATGAGGCCCTGTTTGGTAAGAATAAAACAAATAATAGCAGCAAAAACAAAATAGATAAATACGAAAGACAAAAAGACAAACAGGTACATGATAAATGGAAGAATTTTGTTTTGGTCGTACAACAGAGAAATGCCTATTAAGCCTGACTGGTTCATTTATAGTTGATCGATACACGTCAAATACCTGGACATTACAACTAATCTTATTAAATAGGATGTAATTTGCACACTTGGTACACTTTGTAAGCTTAGGCCCGAATTAACAAACCAGGTTTGTAAAATAATGCGTCAAAACGTGTCATATGAGGCACATAAACCTAGGTTTGTCAACAGACCTCCTTTGTGAATTCGGACCTTAAAGTACTGACCTGTACTTTAAAGCTGGTTTTGATATCTGGCTCTTCCATCTCTTCAGCATAGTGCCACGGCATCTTGGGAGGCTTCTTGGCCATCGCCACGGCAATGGCTGCCTTGTAGATAGGATTAGGCTTCTGCTGGGAGCGCACCAAGTCACGCAGACGCTGCTTAAGGCTTTGCTTGTCATCATTGACCACTTCAAAGCCACCATACTCCTTGTTGAAGTAGACAGGTTTGGAGAATGTCTAAGAGAAATATCAATTGATTCAGCATTATAGTTCGCATACTTTAGAGTACCAAACCTGTGACATCATAAAAATCTATTTTTTGAATTTTTCAATTTTTTGTTTCTTCATTTTCCAAAAGAGCATCAAAAACAATTTCTGAAAAACCAATATTGTTAAGTATTGGCTGAGATATGACCATATGAATAAATAAATGTCCTATGTGAACTCAGTGTTATATTGCTCTGGCTCGTAATGCTACATGTATGAACCAGAGCAATATAACACTGAGTTCCTATAGGACATCTATTTATGCAGATGGTCATATCTCAGCCATTACTTAACATATTCAATTGGTTTTCGACAGTTGGACATTATTTTTTATGCTCTTTCAGAAAATGAAGAAAAAATTGAGAAATTCCAGAAAAAGATTTTTGATGACGTCACACTTCACCACTCTATTGAAACTTATTCTTGCAACAACAACACAATTCCACTTCAACTAACAACAAATAATGTTTACCTTTCCTATTATATAGCTTTGACAACGATATCCATTAAAAAAAAGTAAATGATCAATGTGACATTTAGATCTTTTCTTGTCACCCAATGAATATCAGTAGGATTTAAGATTTACAAATTGATTCTTACATTTGAAATGAAAATTTATCATCCTATCAAAAGAGCATCAAAGATTCAAGATTTTAAAGATTCAAGATTTATTCTTTCCATTCAATAAAAAATATATGTATATAAAAGATATTACAAGTGTAAAAAAGAAAAAAGTACAAGTTGTACAAAACATCAGAAGGTCACTGATTAATACATTTAAAGGTAAAGAAATCAAATGAAATTTGGGTCACTGCAAAAGTTCAAATAAATTTGAACTTGTCAAGGCTGTGCCAAAGGTTTGAATTAAAATATTTTTGCAATGGATAACTATGTACAAAAATAATTTACTGGACAATAGCAAAACAATCCAAAACGAAACATATATATATATAAGTGAAGAAGGAACAAAAAATAGAATTTCTTTTCATCACATAAAATAGTATACAGGGGTTTAGTACTTGCTATAAATTAAGATTTGAGTTTCCTTTTAAATCATTAAAAATTCTAGTTTGACATATTTCCAGAGGAAGTGCATTCCAGAAAAGAGGTGCAGTATGTTTAAAAGAAAAGGACACAAAGTTTTGTGTACATTTGAATAATGAATGTATCAAAACACATACCGACAGCTGCAAGAAGGCATTGAAATAATCAATGAAGAGGTCATCTACAGCCAGATAATCTTCCTGTGGAGAGACAAGTAAACCATTAGCAGGTGAATAGTGAAAGAACATGTATACAGAGTGCTGTCAATAGGCCATTTTTCGTAATGTAACCAAATATAATGCATACACTGTCAGAGACGCCAAGTTCAAAGATCGGCAATGCGTGACATTTTCATGATTCGGTGCGCAAGCGAGGGTATAACACACGTTTAAGGTATAGCGTTTTTTCTAAATCTAGCGCGCGCGTCGTGCGTAAGAGCATTTTCAGACCCTCGAAATGCGTGATACTTGGTAGCTCTGCACTGTACGTCTTTGTGCAGTGCCTCAATACAAATTATTTCATTCACCTGATAAGAATAATAGTAATTCAATAGACAGAATTGGAACTGCATACATTAGTTGTTGCCAGGTAGGACAAACTGTACATTATGGCTTGACCTACCTAGCAACACTTATATGCAGTTTGCATTCTGTTTATTGAAATACCATAATTATTCTTATCAGGTGAATGAATTAATTTGTATTGAGGCACTTCACATAGACTTATGGATTAAATTTAGTTACATTACGAAAATGGCCTTTAGAAATTCATGAACAAAAATATGACAAGAGACTCAGACCTAGGATGTATTTCTATCACTCTCATATTTAAATGGATCTTATATACATGTCTATATACTTTAATGGCTCATTCAGAAACGATGCAGTAAATCTGCGGCAGTATTTTTATGACGTTAAGTGTAATACGCTTCAAATTTTCTGGAACTTATAACACAGGCCTCATCAGTGAACACACTCAAGTACCTTTACTGCACGCAGTTGCTATTCATTTTACACGTTAAAAAAAAGAATTGGCAGCCTTTTTGTGGCATTTCACCGCAGTTCTGAACAAGCCTTGATTAAGTAGGAATGAAAAAAATGTTGAATGGGCAGCCCAACCAATGTAATCAGTGTGAAAACAGGTTGAAAAAGGATGATGGCAGTTTGAAAGACATCAGACGTTTTATAAAGAAGTGTGCAATGTGCATGCCAAGTTTCAAGAAGACTCAATATTGGGAAAGGGTAAAAAATGTGTCACAAAGATTTGAATTTTGAAAGAAAATGGTGTCCAGCATTTCATGCTTGAGTAATTTTTAGAGAAGCAAGAATGCATGCCTAGACATTGATAGTAAGATGCCCAGAAAATTTAAAGAGGATTGGTGGTCAGGAAAAGGTTTTTTAAAAAGCCCTGCACAGAAACTTGTAGCCATGGCGTTAACGCACAAAGAAGAAGAAAAGAAGAAGAAAAATAAAACTTACCAAATCCTCTGGTGTTACATCCGGAGGTACTGTTAAGGAAAGGTTGAAGAGTCAAGTATGAATTACATAGTTCAATACCTTTTTCAAACAATACCGGTAGTTATTAAAGGAGAACTAATCCCACAGAATAACTTTGGTAGTTCTGAGAGATTTATTGCATTCTTGCCCACCAATCTACATAATTCCCTTCCAAAGTGTATGAGAAAGGAATAGAGCAAGAATAAACTACAGTTTCTCAGCAAGACATTGGCATCGTCCTTTTTCTTGATTGCATGTCGTACTATGCGGAGTCGTTTATCAACTAAATGTATTCAAACAGAAGACAGGAAGGTGTGGCAAGCCATAGTGAAACAGAAGCCATCATACATCCCAGTGATGATGTGGACTGCTTAAGTCAAGTAAGTCATATCTCTTGTACACGTTTTAAGATTTATTGTACATCAAAAGGCAGGAATTCATCTTGTTTTACAGAATATCGACACTTATTCTTTGGGGTTATTTCCCCTTTAATGTGCAAGTCCATTATAGTCTGAGGTGTCCAGCTTTTAGGGTTCATAATTTGTTATGTGCATGGACCAAACCATAATTTGAAGCATCCCAAAAGTTCATATTTAACACAAATTTGGTCACGATACAATACGATGCAAAGTGATTTGTTACAACGTGCAAGAGAGTAGGCCTATGTAAACTTTAATATATGACCTCGAATGACATTGGACCTTGGCATGTGACCCTTGACAGCACCATAGTGTGAAGGTCCCCTAAGTGCATCTCTTACCCAAGTTAGGTGATACTAGGATGAACGGTTTTGAAGTCATTTGTCAAAAGTGTGATATGACCTCATATGACCTTTGACCTTAGCATGTGAACTTCCAAGGCACAACAACATAACGGATCCACAACTGCATCCCTGTACTAAGTTTGATCACATTAAGATTGACAGGTATGAAGTTTAATATTTGTCAAAAGGGAATTTTGCAGGTAAATACTAACATATGACCTCAAATGACCTTTGACCTTAGCCTTTAGCATTTGAACCATGATAGCATCACAGAGTGGAGGTCCCCATAATGCATCTGTGACCCAACATCGGTCATAATATGATTGAGGGGTGCACAGTTACTTGTCACAAGAGAATCTTGCACTTTTTGCAGGTAAGCTTTAACATTTGTGATGGACGCCTGACAAGATGGACGGATGGATGCCATTGGAGTACCCAGCCACTGGCCAATTATAGGGGTACTAAACGTTCTACTCGTTTTTACATTAAAAACTTCCCTGGTGGTAAACATATCAGCTTATCAGGGGGAGAATTCAAGAAATCTTCATTTAAAAATCTGCTTAGATCTATGCATCAATATATGCCTTTATGACAAAAATGCTGCTTTTATCACAATTTTTTTTTATTTTTTAAAGTTATTGTGACAGGATGACTTCAATTTGCAATGGTATCCAGTTTGTTGAACCTACCCACAGATAGTCTCTTCTCAGACATAGTAGCAGCTTCTTCAGTCTATTCAAACATCTAATGAGATTCACCTGAAATGATAACACAATGTCAAATGGTTAGATCTCTTAAACCGTGTGTAGTATTCTCTGAAATCTAAATTCTGGCACCACTATCTATGCATACAGCACCACATATCGCTTTATTTGTGACTGCTTCTTGTACTGTAGTATTACTGGTATGTATTTTAAAGTGACGACTTAGAACAAAAAAGGAAAATTATTTGTGAGCTCTTTAAATCCCCCCCCCCCCCCCATTAGAAATTCCTATGAAGTCAATGCCAAGTCTTAGGAACAGCCTACCACAAGGGGCAATGGAGACCAGCACCAAAAACTACTTTAAAAGTGCGAACAACTAATTATGTGATTTAAAAAGGGAGTGGGAGTACATGCCTCCCAAACATGTATCTGCGGTTACAATAGATATAATTATAATACCAATTTTGAGCAGATTCTGATTAAAAATAAGACAATTAAGAATTTTTGAAGTTGCGATCTATCAAACATAAAGAATTGGCAACTCAGTATGTGACCTATCTTGCAAGCTCCCCTCCTATTTGCTCTGTGTACTAACATTTTTGTTTAAATCAGAATTTTGTTTGCTTTCCCTCAGAAAATTTGCAATCACATATATATGTACATGTATGTATATGCACCCAAAATATAATTAATTGCAAATATGTTTCTATACAACCCTATTATGGAAAAATAAATCTATTCTGTCATCAATATTAACAACATCAACAAATTAAGAAATTTTTACGTCAGAGTGTTGCCAATTTGTGTTTGATTGATCACAACTTCATACGAGGCCGCCATCCATTTCCAGCCTAACCGCTCACGATGGTGGTCTCCTGCGTTCCAAATTACCTCTCTAATTTATTGAAAATATTTCATATTTCTTATGTTATTGTATGCTTCGTACATGTTTATCGAATTATATAATTGTACATGATTTTTCATTTAATTACTTTTGTAAACATTGTATTCATTGTATTTGTTATTGTTCGAAATTTTGTACTTTGACTTTGAATTTGTATATTTTTGAACGCAGAAATAAAATCAATCAAACAAACAAACAAACTTCAAAAAATCATAACTTTCTAATTTTTTATTTGAATTTGCTTCAATTTTTACTGACCTGTTCCTCTCATTTAAATCTGCTTTAATTAAAATCAACTTAATATCACGGTGGACTTCCCTTTGATACCGGACACTTTCAGAGCTACCAAGAATCACGCATTAGGCGTGACATCATGCATTTCGAGGGTCTGAAAACGGCTCTCACGCACGGAGCGCGCGCTAGATTTAAAAAAAACGCCATACCTACAAACTGTATACGTGTGTTATACCCTCGCACGCACACTCGCGCGCCGAAAAATGAAAATGTCACGCATTGCTGATCTTTGAACTTTGAAGTCTAATCTAACACCACAATAAAAGTGAATAATTTTT
Organism: Strongylocentrotus droebachiensis; assembly: GCA_035222895.1. Taxonomy (NCBI): domain Eukaryota; kingdom Metazoa; phylum Echinodermata; class Echinoidea; order Camarodonta; family Strongylocentrotidae; genus Strongylocentrotus; species Strongylocentrotus droebachiensis. The sequence goes on from JAVYIG010002782.1 coordinate 120,090, forward strand.
TACATGAATTACAATTCCAAATCAAGGACAAGATCATGCATTTATTGATAAATCAAATATAAAACATTCAAATAACAATAATAGTATATAATTGATTTACATAAAGAGTGACAACTTAATAATATATATAATTGAATGCTCGAGTCGATAGCAGCCGGGAAGGTGGGCGCCCGGGGGTAGGCACTAGGCCTACAGCATGGCACTGTAGTGTACATACAAACTTTTCTAAGTTTGGAAATTAACAAGAAATCTGTGAAAAGATTGTGTGTTTTTCTGACCAAAAAGCTGAACAACTGTGAGCTCGCCTATGGTGACAAGCGACAAGCAACTCCACCGAACAACCCCCTCTCTCTCTCAGTCTTACTCTTACTTACTCTTAGTCTTACTCCCACCCCCTTTCTCTCTCATGCTCTTCTTACCCTCTCTCTCTCCTCTCTTTCATTCCCCGTTTCTTTTGTTTCATCGGAGAAGCTCAATGTTTTGTACCCATGACCATGTATTTTAAGAGATGTAGACTCTAGACCTATCTAGTAATACATACCTTGACCGTCCGTGTAGGGATTCGCTCGATCGATGAGCTGCTAGTAGACGAGGCCTCGGCCGCCGCGCCTCCCGGGAGGGAGCAGAGCGATTAGGTGCGAGCTTGGTGTTCGACAGAAAGACCCTCGGTTGCTACGGAAGCTGTTGGTGTAACATACTGACGGTGAACCGGAGCTAAGTCTGTCAGACTAATGGAGCATAATACGAAACCACTCGCCAAAGCACACTACACTTGTTGTTTACGCTAAACAACAATTCGCTGAACTCAGTCTTCAAACTTACTTATTGAAATTGTTCATGAAATTAAAGTCCACAAATTTGGAGCGTCAGTTTTCGACACTTGCATATCTTATAAACGTGCGTGACCCCTTGGCCTTGCATCTCGTATTCGATCGCGTGTACCGTACCGGTACCCCCCCCCCCCTCATAGTTACCCCTTTTTAATGTGACGTGCGTAGGCCCTATACTAGTTGTTGTTGTTGTTGTTGTTTTAGTTTATAGGCGTTTGTCATTCAGAAGTGAATATTTACGCCTTTTCTCTTAGGATTTGTATTCCTTTAAAATTAGATTTACTTTTTTTGATAAATTGATTTTGATAAATTGGATTTTTAAAAGTTTAAGTTTTGTTTAATGTTTCGCCAGTAATTGAGTTTAGGCGAGTTCCCGAGCCATCATTTAAAAAGACTAAATTGTGTTTCAGTAAATATTCCTCAATCACTTTTCCATTTTTATCGGTATTTTTACTGCCCCATTGAACGTTATGAGAGTTAACTTCTCGGTTAAAGTCTCCCAATATTAACATTCTGCGTTTGTTCTTTACATGCTTTATTAAAAAAGCTAGTTTATTCATAATTATGTCTTCACATGGATTATAGTAATTTAACACAGTTATGGATGTGTTATAAAAATATAAATTAATCTGTTGCATTTCGATGTCAGTTTCTATGATTGGGTAATCATAATTTAAGCTGTTGAGTAGGCCTACGACTACGTGCTTTTTCAATCTTCCCTCTGAAATGTCTTTGTTTTATGCGTCTCTTGGGTTAAAGGGACTTTGTAACGTTCAGATGAGAGATAGTGGTGCTAATTAGGTAGTGACTTCAATGCTAGATGTACAATTAAAGATAATCTGAAAATTTGAGTGAAAACGGATCATTATTCATGGTACAAATTGGGAAAAACTGATCTGATCGATTCCTTAATTCTCCCAACTATATTATTTTACTCCCAATTCTGCTACTTGTCAAAGCCTGTTCAGCATCAAGACAAGGACAATTTAATTACATTTTAGGTGAATGTAAATCGTCACAAAGCAATAAAATGGCTCTACATTCCATTCCAGACAGTTAAGTGTTGACAGATTTTTATAGCCTGTTTTATGTATTTTTCTCATGGAAAAACGGTTGGGAAAATTCAAAAATATTTGGGAGAATTTACTGTTAATCACTGTTAGAAGGTGCCTCCATTAGACGCCTTCAAAGAAAACCCTAGATATCTTTGTGGTTTGAGAATTTGTTCAGGATTGTTTGCATGTCAGAGGGTTAGTAGGCCTATAGTAGAAGGAATATAGTAAGTAACATTTTATACAAAAATTAAGCAATTTTTTTCATCAACCTTCAACAATGTTACCGAGTCACTTTAATCGGGACTGTCACTTTCATGATTCTCCTGAGTCTTTTTGTGGAAGATTTATTTCTTGCCTGTATTTCCTTTTGCATTTCTTTGTTTTATCAGTCGAAAAGGCTGTCAATATTGTGGACTGTCTGTCTCGTGGATTGTTTTACCGATGACTCTTTTGTCAATATCGGTCTCGTGGGCTCACGGTCGGCAGGGGCGGATCCAGGATGACGTCTTTTACACACATTAGTTGCATAGAAGAATAACTTGTCTAGCCCACATCGATGCTTTTCAACACATCTAAAATATTTGTCACCTCTCATTTATTTGACGTTTCAATAATTAATACCTCAGTCATACCATCAAACCGACCGACTCGTGGCCATTTTGTGCAATGTGGCTTTTTTCTCGGTTTGTTCCCAATATAGGCCTCATTGTGTCACAGAGGTATAAGGAGGGGAAAAAATTAAACATTTGCTAAAATCAAAGAATTTTGACCAAGCATTGCTGGACCCATAACAAAATTTCATATTGCTTTCTTTGCGTTGATGTTATTTTTGTTTTATTCAAACAAGAATTCACACATGATCGCGAAGACTTTCGTGAAATTAACTAAGGAATCATTTCACAGCCCTATTGTATACTCTATTGCCTATATAAATGAAGTACAGAAATAGTAATGTGTCGGCATGTTTCAAAAATTATAATGTGACGCACCCTTTCTTGTGAAATTTTTTCCCGATCGTGTCATCCTCAAGTTCAACATTGAAAGGTATCATGGAAAAATAATGTGAAGTATGCTTACCAGTGATGAGAACAAGAAGGCAAACCGAAATGACGACATGGAATATCATTGTACTTTTTGGCATGATGTCTCATTACTATGGTAGCACATGTAGCAGAGAATGACGAGTAAATGTAAAGTGATGTAGCATCAAAGCTTACAGCTTGAGATCCTCTAACAAACTTCTCGTCATTATTATGAGCAATCATTACCCCCTACGTTTACTGAATAAAGGGGCGTGTTTTCACAAAAGATTGGGTAAGGCGACTTCCCGATCCTATCAAATAAATAATGGTTATAAAAGCAGAAGATTTGAGTAATTGGCATTTTGATGGCCAATAACACGATTTATGGGGACACATACAAGATGATAATGATCCACAGCACTTGCATGGCGCCATGATAAAAAAAAAAATTACGACTAATAATAATCGTGAAAAAATATTTTGTACTCCAATGAAAGACAGAGTCTATTAAGAATTTTTGGTTAATTTTTTGATATTTTGTCCTGTTTTATAATTTTATGTTATGTTTTTATAGCGGTTTTTTAAATTGCCATTATGAACATCAATACTCGATACTAAAAAAGGCAACTAATAATAAAGAAGACTGCAAATAAAAAAATAAGTAAACAAATAATTACATATAACGACTCTAGTGACGCAAATGAAGAGAGAAACAAGATATGAATGAACTTTCTACCCCCTCCAAATCCTAACAATATTTGGAAATATAAATATAACACCCAGATCCGGTCATAAAACGGCGTACACCATTATTATGTTGTTAATGAAACGATCAATATTGTGTTATGTGGTTGGTTATTATGTGTTTTACGAGATCCGAGAATCTTCATTTTTTAAAGAACTTTAATTCTTACAACTCGTCGAATATTTTAAGCAATAAAAGGATCTAGACACAGATATCTTTACATGGGACCATACAAACACCTTGCTGGTTTAGCCATACATGATCTGATATTATGATATAAACGAGAATAACAATCATATATCAATATTAATATATATAAACATTTGAATTGAAAATCGAAGAGGAACAATGTCTAACGAGATGCAAATTAAAAATAGTAGAAATTAACTTTACGCTATAGATGGAATACACACTCCACGCCTCTTATGCATTACATATGGCGTTGCGAGTTAACGTTTTTTTTTCTTCTATACATTATATATTTATATATCATAGAAAAATTAATTAAATGGGATATTCCTCCGTCACGGCAAAATGCGAGTAAAAATTAAAACAATCGAAATAAAATTCCTTGAGAGTTCTTTGAAAGCTGAAAGAGAACAACTTAAAGGGAATTGCGTTCTCATATTTAGCTTATCTTGCGAGAACAGGGGAAAGTGTTAATAATAAAAATAAAAATAATGTTTTAAAGCCCAATCCAAATTTATTAAGTTAAACCTGGACTGACAAAGTTAGTGTAAGGGGTTAGGAAATTACCCTGTGACCTGTAGAGGGCGGAGTGCTGAGACAAGCCGGCACTCTTTGCTTGGCCCTCTCACAGGTGAGTTGACCAAACTTGAACCACTGTTATGTTTAGTAAATATTAATATTGTTATGCTAAATATGTGTTATGTACATATGTGTATTGTGTTAGAACGATTTGAGTGATTATTTTGATGTATCATATGGGTTGATATGATTATATTGGAAACGAGGATTTAATGTTAAACTGTGTGATGCTTAGCGCTTTGATTTGTTATATGCATTTACATTGTAGTACATGGTTATGTACACTAATAAGTTGAACGCGCGGTACCAAAATTGGGTGTAGTGCGTGCGCGCTAATGTTGTGCCTGGTCCCAGGACCAGGACCAGGGTACGCTCTAATTGATGTGATGAGTATAAGTCTTGGTTTAGGAATGAGGTCAGTAAGAACGGTAGGGAGCATAGAAAAGAAGTGCTTATAATAGAAGTTGAGTGTTTAAAAGTATTGCATGTTGTTTGTATTTTGGTTGCTAAGCTAGGGGATATTAATTATGGCACTTCAAACAGTGATGATCGAACTGTCTGACTATGTAGCCATTCGAGGGTTTCTAGCGCCCTCTATCATTGTGAACCTTATTTCTCATTTTGCAGATTGCTATAAAAGAATATTGTTACATGTTAAATTGAGATGGAATAATAGGAGTAAGATTATTGGAGTTTGTTTGGAAGTAAGAAAAGTATGGAAGATAGATATTTGAATTGGATTGGTTGATGAAAGTTGTATTTGATGCAGATATAAGGAGATTTATAGTTTCCAGGATTTATCAATGTTTCAGGTCTTGAGATATTCTGATATTTAAAAGCAGAGATATTTTGTCTTTGTTCCATTATTATGATATATTGTTAGTTTCATTGTTCATTCTTTAATATGTGCTTACTGTGAAAAGGGGGGACCAGGATAGCCCTATTTAAGTTTATGTTATTAGGATATTTGCATTGTCTTAATATTACAATGTACAAGTTAAAGGTATAGTTTATTGAACAAGAATTAAGTAGTGATATTGAGGTCACATGATAAGGTTATTAAACCTAGCTTGGTGTGTTGGTTTATCCAAATATGTGAATGTATTGCTTTATATGAGGTTTATATTGACTGTTACTTCTAGTTGTTTAAGTATTTGGGTCAGGTATTTACCTGTGTTAATGTTAAAAGTTTCAGCTGCATTGTACTGTGGCAATTGGTTTTTAAAGGGCAAATTTACTCGTTTAATATTTGATAACCTGACATGTTTTGGGGAATGCATGATCTCCATGATTATCGGCATTCTGTTACTGGTTACTACTAATAAAGACTCTTTGCTTGGCCCTCTCACAGATCTGTCTGTCATTAATTTCAAGTTCTCGACCACCTCACAACTGGCGACGAGGATGGGATTCGAACCCAAGTGGACGGCGGCGTGTGCAACAGCAACATCATCGACGAGGGTGACATAACCATGACCAAGAAGACCTCGCAGAGAGTCAAATAGATCTGTACGTCAAGAACTTGTATAGCTTTAGAAGGTGTGCTGTTCACTGAATATTAGTCGGGGAACGATAATAGTTATGCCTGGACACATTAAACATAATTTAGCAATGCGTAATAGAGCGACGACGATGTGCATGACAAGGTGATGACAGAACATTGCTTCAAGAACTTGTTTTAAGAACTCGCTTCAAGAACTCTTTTCAGGAATATTAGTCGTGGAACGATAATAGTTATGCCTGGACACATTGAACATAATTTAGCAATGAGTAATAGAGCGACGACGATGTGCATGACAAGGTGATGACAGAACATTGCTTCAAGAACTCGTTTTAAGAACTCGCTTCAAGAACTCTTTTCAGGAACTTGCTTTAAGAATGTATTTTAAGTTTTAAGATAGTTGTTTTATTGAAGAGTAGAGTATTACTTTTATGGAAAGGTCATTAATTATTCTTGATATTGATGCTATTGAAAATTTGAGAGTCGGTCAAGTTTTGAGAATGTTTAGATTCAATAGATTTATTTTTGAAGTCAGTTTGGAACATGTGATAGTTACTTTGGTTATTGATATTTAAATCCTTCGGAAGGTGTTCTAGTTTAAAGGATTAATTTCTAAGTGAATATATCTAATGATTGAAATCGAAATCTTTGAGATTAAGATAGACATAGGCAAGTTTTTTACGCAATTGGCACATAGTTTTGTTAATTTTTGTTGATACTTGCAGATATGGCTTTGTACGTTAAGGTGGAAGAGGGGGGAAGGAAATTAAAGTTTCCTTTGATGGAAACAGATGGGCCCCTCAGCTTAGAAGCATTACAAGCCAATTTCCCCATGGCCAAGGGGCTGGTGTATTTAGACACAGACGGAGAGGAGGTAGTTGTACCTGCTATTGGGGGGAAGATCCATCCAATAGGGGTGTGGAGTGATGCTTTATACCGGCCACTTCTCCAACCTAAAGTGGAAGACGGGGATAGTGTCCAAGGACAGTTGGGAAAGTTGCTGTCCCGCCCCCCACCCCAGATTATTATGGCACCGGAAAGAAAGCTGCCCACATTTGGAGGCCGGCCAGGAGAGGTTGCAGATTTTGTCAACTCCATGAGGAGTGCTTTTGCCAAATACGCCATACCTGACCAACAACAAGGGGCATTCATCCTAGATTACCTCAAAGACGGACCAAAGATGGAGGTGAAGTCGCTAATTAGAGAAGGGAAATGCATCGCAGATATCCTCTCGTACATCCAGGACTCTTATGCGGACCATGTCCCGGTGGGGGAGCTGCAACGACTATTCCTGGAGAGGAAGCAGCGAAAAGGAGAAAGCATCAGAGATTTCGCGTTGGACCTCGAAAACCGTTTTCTCCGCCTTACAAACTGGAGTGACCGATTATATTCGGAACCAGAAGCCACCCTAGCTGAGCAGTTTATCGAGGGAATCGGTGACCGACACCTTAGGAACACCCTCCAAGATAGGTATGAAGGGGGAACCTCGGTTCAATTCCGGGAACTCAGGGAGGTGGCCATCAGGAGGGAACAGCGGGAGGAGGCCCGCTTCAAGAGTTCCACAGGAACAGTGCACCAGACGGCCCTCCAGTCACAGCTACAAACACCAACGAACCGGCCAGATGTAGAAGACGTGATGCAGGCAGTAAAAGAGTTGGCCAATCGAGTCGTCGGAGCGGTTAGCGACCTAGCAATATCGCTGAAACCACCCTTGCCTCGAAATGCAGAGACTGTACAATGCTTCAATTGTAACGGTTGGGGACATTATGCTCGGGAATGTCCACATAAGAAACACGGAATTCAAGATACCAGGGCTCGTCAAGACAGGGGACAGGGCCCCCAGTATACAGAGCAATATAGACGTGGCAGAAGGGAGAGACGTTGGGCACCGAGAGGGGGACCATCTGCACCGCCACCGTTTCCCCAACCCGATGGTTGGGCATCTCACCCTGGGCAACCTTATTCCCAGCAGCCACCTGGGGAGGGCTGGGTACAGCAGACCGGACCCTTACCAGTACCTTTGCCCAACCCGGGAGTATGGATGCCGCCACGTACAGAACCACCAATTGTCCCATCATCTTTGATTCCTTCGGAATGGACGCCACAAAATGGAGTACCACCGCCTACATTACGACCGCAACAGCAAGAACAGGCTCCAGTGGTAGGACAGTCGGAGGTGAGGGCTGCAACTGGTGACAAGGTGGCCGACAATTTTCTCTCCAGGGCTGTCGGGGAGTGCTACTCCGCTAAAGTAAAGTTTGGAGGGATAACGGTTCCCTGCCTGCTGGATCCAGGGTCCCAGGTAACAACAGTAGGGGAGACATTTTTTAATGAGAAGCTAAGGCCGGCGGGCTTTAAGATGGAGCAGATTCCAACCTCATTCACGGTCGTGTCGGCGAGCAAGGATGCATTACCACACATGGGATATTTTGAAACGAACGTGGAAGCGCTTGGCCACCTGATTCCTGGTAGAGTTGTTCTTGTGATCAGAGACAATACAGCCACCGAACATAGCCAAACCGCATCAGGGATTTTAGGCATGAACATACTGCAGGAATGCTGGGAGCATCTGTTCAAAGAGGAAGGACAAGACTACTTGACAAAATTGCAGTGGCCAGATACAAATACAGCCTGGCAGAAGGCTTTCAAGGCGGTCAGCAACCGTATCCAGTTGAGCCAAGCGAGGGATGCCATTGGGACAGCCCGTCTCGGACAGGAGGGAAGTGTCGTGATATCCGCACGTCAGGCAGTGGTGCTTGAGGCGCAAAGTACGGGCGGAACGAGTGAGGGACCATTTGAAGTGCTTCTAGAGCCAGAAAAATGTAGCGCCTTACCGGTAGGAATAGATATCCAGCCATGTGTTGTTCGGATAGAGGAAGGGCGATTCCCCATCGTGCTCTGCAATAAGAAAGACGAGGAGATCGTGATCCCAAAGGCTGTTCAACTGGGTGTCCTTTACAATGCATCAGTCGTGCGAGAGGTAGAGCAAGATGAACTGCCAGTCGAGAATCGTGAGAATCCAGTGGATGTGGACTGGACGAGTTTGTCTCCTGGAGAACGCACTGACCTAGAGTGTCTTCTGGAGAAACATCGCGAAGTGTTTTCAGCTCATGACCAGGATTTTGGCTTCACAGACAAGGTCTCCCATCGCATTGATACAGGTGGTGCTCAGCCATTCAAAGAGCGACACAGACCATTACCCCCTCCACAGTATCAGGCTGTACGCGACCATATTCAAGATTTAGTCCGGAGAGGAGTTGTCCGAGAAAGCCAGAGCCCTTGGGCATCACCGGTTGTTGTAGTAAGAAAGAAGGACTCAAGCATTAGACTTTGCGTGGATTATCGGCACTTGAACTGTCTTACAAGACGTGATTCTTTCCCTCTCCCTAGAATAGAGGAGTCGCTGCAGGCACTCGGAGGTGCAAGATACTTTACCGTACTGGATTTGACAAGTGGGTACTATCAGGTGGCCATGCACCCTGAAGACATTGAGAAAACAGCCTTCACCGTACCGTTTGGCCTCTTCGAGTACACACGACTCCCTTTTGGCCTTAGCAACGCCCCAGCAACGTTTCAGAGACTGATGCAGAGATGCTTCGGGGACTTGTGTTACTCTAGTGTGCTGATCTATCTAGATGACATAATTGTGTTCTCACGTGACTTTGCCTCCCACTTGCTGAAGCTGGATCTGGTGTTCTCCAGGTTGAAAGAGTATGGATTGAAATTGAAACCCTCAAAATGTCATATCCTTCAACAAGAGGTTCAATATTTGGGACACCAGGTTTCTGCGGCCGGTGTTTCCGTAGACCCCGAGAAGGTATCCACAGTCCAGGGATGGAAGGAGCCAAGCACTGTCAAGGAAGTCCGAGCTTTCCTGGGTTTCACTGGCTTCTTCAGGAGGTTTGTTCAAGGCTATGCCTCCATTGCAGCACCCTTATTTTGTCTCCTTAAAACAGGCCCGGGAGTGAAGAAGGGCAAGAGGGGATCTGTCCTGGGATCACAAAAGGTGACATTGGATGAAGATGCGAGGGCTGCCTTCAGGAAGTTGATAGAGTGTCTGATAAACACACCCGTTCTAGCCTATGCAGACTTCCAAAAGTCATTCCGTGTAGAGACTGATGCTAGTGGATCCGGCTTAGGGGCCATCCTCATGCAGGAAGATGCTACCGGGAATAACCATGTCATCGCTTATGCGTCAAGGACACTTAGACCCGCAGAGCGTAGTGGACGTTATAGTGCATTCAAACTCGAGCTGCTAGCGGTGAAGTGGGCTGTGACAGAAGCTTTCAGGGACTATCTCTTAGGCCAGAAGTGTACCATTGTTACGGACCACCATCCACTGTTGTTCCTTGACAAGGCCAACCTCGGTTGCACAGAGTTGAGATGGGTACAGCGCATGAGCTCCTATGACTACGAGATAAAGTACAGACCCGGAAAGGAGAATCAAGGACCAGATGTTCTGTCACGGTTGGATCCACCTGATGGCATGGATACCGGAGGCCCCAGCACAGTGGCAAGCACCACGATTCAGGCCACATTTGGGCTGCACTTACCAGCGATTGAAGTCCCTCACTCCCTTAGCAGCCAGATCAGAGTTTGTCGCGAGGGAGGAACTAGCTCGCTGCCAGGGTATACGTCAGAGTCGTTGAAAGAGCATCAGGAAGGCGATGAAATAGTGAGGACAGTAAGAGGGTTTGTTGGAAGGGAATCCCGACCGAACAGGGAGGAGAGAGGTCTCTGCCCTGCAGTATCCTTGCGTCTCCTTCGGGACTGGAAGAGACTTAGTCTGCGGGATGGGGTCTTGGTCCGTAAAGTACAATCCCCCAAGGATGCAACTGATCATTTCCAGATTGTTCTCCCCCAGGATCTACAGGAAGAAGTTCTTACCAGATTCCATGATGAAGCAGGCCATTTTGGAGCTAGACGCGTGTACCGTTTGCTGGCTGACAGGTTTTTCTGGGGTGGAATGAAAAATGATGTAAAGCTGTGGTGTGCGAAGTGTCAACGTTGTGCCGTTAGCAAGCCCCCTGTCCACCAGACTCGACCACCGCTTTCGACGATGACTGCAACTGCACCGATGGAACTGATTGCCATGGACTTCACTGTGTTAGAACCATCAAGTGACGGATGTGAGAACTTGCTCGTTGTGACTGATATCTTCACAAAGTATGCCTGGGCCATACCTACCCGTGACCAGCGTGCCATTACAGTTGCGAAGGCCTTAGTGAAGCATGTGATTACCCCATACGGATGTCCCCTGAGGATCCATTCCGATGAAGGGCGCAACTTCGAATCAACCATCATAGCGGAACTTTGTGAGATGTATGGCATCCAGAAGAGCCACACTACGCCTTACCACCCGGCTGGCAATGGCCAGTGTGAGCGCCTGAACCGCACTCTGCACAACATGCTATATAGGATCTCTGCCTGAGAGCAAGAAGCGACGCTGGAATCATTACCTGCCCTCTTTGGTATATGCCTACAACAACACTGTCCATGCAAGTACTGGTGTCGAACCCTTCTACTTGATGTTCGGGAGAAATGGAAGGTTTCCCCATGGTCTGGTCTTAAGTGGGGAAGGACAACCAAGGCGCCAAGGAAACGTCAAGTCTTATGTCCAGCAACATCAGTCAGAACTACGAACTGCTAGGGCAATAGCAAGGAAGAATGCAGAAGCAGCAGCTGTTGCAAGACGTGCCCTCCATGCTCGGAAGATATTTGAAAAGCCACTCGGAGTAGGTCATTATGTCCTTGTCAGACGTCATGGAAACCGAGGCCGTGCAAAGTTAGCTGACTTTTGGGAGGCCGAACCATGCATGGTTATCAAACGCCCTTATGCTGACCAGCCAGTTTACGTTGTGAGAAATCACCTTGGTAAAGAGAGAGTGTTGCACCGCTCCCAACTCAAGCACTGCCCCTGGTTGTCAGAGGGGGAGAACGATGACCCATCACTTGACACAATGTCCGACAGTGGAACATCATCCGATTCTTCCGGACCAAGGGGTTTTATTTTGCAGCCAGGACGGATGGAACGATCTGGCCATTCATCCTCTGAATCAGGCGCGGAAGAAATTTCTCCACCGCCATCACTTCAAGAACTTTCAGCAGGGTCTCAAGAGGCGGAGGGCGGTCTTGATGAAGAACCTGTGCTAGGGAGGCAAGGCAGCCTTTCAGATATCGACTCGACCCATTTGAGCGAAGCTGACTCGGTATGCTCTGGAAACGCTGGGGAGGGGACTAGGGTTAACCCGGTGAGAAGTACCCGTAATGTCCCCCCAAGGAGGTATTCTGACTCCTACATGTATTAGTATTGTTCGGATATTGGCTTTACTGGTCACTTGTCATTGATTAGTAGAGATAAGATTTCCTAGGGGGCTCCTGATTGAATTTTAATCTTTCTTTTTTTGGCTCTATAGTTTTGATTGGTAACATAAAGGATTATGTTTTTGTTTAGAGACAGGATATAACTTTTAGCAACGAATTTTATATTTGGTTTTTGATATTTGCAAAGAAGAAAGATATGCGATAAGATATTGCATACGATTTTTGTATATCATGTACACATGCCTTTTTATGTACTTGTTAAGCTTGTTTTGGGGTCTGGTATGGATCCGTCCAGCATTGGGTCACCCCATTCATTTTTATTGAGGTTCAATTATACTTATTGCTGGTGATACGTAGTTGACATTTGAATATGAAGCGCCGATTTGTAGGCATTTTGTGCGAATTTAATGGCGATTTATCATGTTTAGTGCATTCCTATTCGAGTTGTAGGTTGAGAGATAACTTTTTGGTGAGACGACTTATGCTGGGTTTGACGTCTCGACGCTATACAGTCAGTTAATTAGCCATGTTGGGATGTCTTTATATTTGTATATATGTATTTATAGTGTATACTGTGTTTTTGCGAGCTTGCACAATGACACTTAAAGGGGACTGCTGTGTAGTGGAAAGATACAGGTAATGGTGCAGTTTGATATAGGTGTTATGTCGCCGCGTGCTACCTTAGTGGCAAGGTTATTATGTGTTAAACGTTTTTTGGTAGTTGATGGTTTGAATATTGTTCCTTCGGTCATCGAGGGCGATGACGTTTTAAGTGGGGAAGGATGTAAGGGGTTAGGAAACCCTTACAAAAATATCGTGTGGTATTCCTGTGGTATTCCTGTGGTACTGCATAATACCACAGAAAATACCACAGGGATAATGAAGTACCACACAAAGTCCTGTGGTACTGCAGAAGTGTAGCCTGTGGTACTCATGTGGTACTAAAAATACCATAGGAAATACCACAGAAAAAAAATTATACCACAAAATACCACACAGCAGTGCTGTGGTACTTGTATGGTACATTGTAATACCACAGAAAATACCACACGGGTTAAAACCCCACACAGATTCCTGTGGTACTGCAGAGGTGTAGCCTGTGGTACTCATGTGGTACTAAAAATACCATAGGAAATACCACAGAGAAAAATTATACCACAAAACTACCACACAGCAGTGCTGTGGTACTTGTATGGTACATTGTAATACCACAGAAAATACCACAAGGGTTAAAACCCCACACAGATTCCTGTGGTACTGCAGAGGTGTAGCCTGTGGTACTCATGTGGTACTAAAAATACCATAGGAAATACCACAGAGAAAAATTATACCACAAAACTACCATACAGCAGTGCTGTGGTACTTTTATGGTATATTGTAATACCACAGAAAATACCACAAGGGGTAAAACCCCACACAGATTCCTGTGGTACTGCAGAGGTGTGGCCTGTGGTACTCATCCCTTGTAAAAAAGTACTGCAAGTACTGCGGTATTACTGCAGTAATACTGCAGTAGTACTGCAGTACCTGTAGTACATATGTGGTACTTGTAGTACCTGTGGTATTACTGCAGTACTACTGCGGTACTATTGCAGTAATACTGCAGTAGTACTGCAGTATCTGTAGTACATATGCGGTACTTGTAGTACCTGTGGTATTACTGCAGTACTACTGCGGTACTATTGCAGTAATACTGCAGTAGTACTGCAGTACCTGTAGTACATGTGTGGTACTTGTATACCTGTGGTATTACTGCAGTATTACTGCAGTACTACTGCGGTACTACTGCAGTACTACTGCAGTACCTGTAGTACATAATGGTATTTGTAGTACCTGTGGTATTACTGCAGTATTACTACGGTACTACTGCATTATTACTCCAGTACTATTGCACAATTTGCGGTACCCATGGTACTAATACGTACTACTACCAGGGGCGTCGCTAGACCTTTTTCAGTGGGGGGTGTAGAGGCCAATTTTTACCGACAAACTACTAGCCACTAATTACCGACAAAAATTAAATGTCCAATATCTACAAATTTAACCCTATAAACCCGGGGCCGAAGGCTAAATTATTTTTCCTATGGACTATCTATAGTACTTGCGTATGCGCAAATGGTCATTTTCCTCGACGACATAAAATTATATGAATTATTTCGTCAACTTAGTCAGCATCATAGCTATATTTTAATGCAGGCACGGAGCTAGGATCTTATTTTAGGGAGGGGCGGTAGAAAGCAAGCGAATCACTTAAAGAGCGCGCGAAACGCGCTCATTATGGGGGGTGGGTGATAGGCCTCCCGCGCGAAGCGCGGAAGCTTAAACGTTACCTTCAATTATTAGGAAAAAAAGACGATTTATTGTACCGTTCTCGACATTTAATCCTTGTCTGAATGAAGTTCCCCCCCCCCCCGCGGAATTTTCGGCATTTCATCACAATATAGAGAAAGAAAGACAATTTGTCGTACCTTCAATTATTAGGAAAAAAAGACGATTTATTGTACCGTTCTCGACATTTAATCCTTGTCTGAATGAAGTTCCCCCCCCCCCCCCCCCTCCCGCGCGAAGCGCGAAAGCTTTGACGTTTCATTAAATTATTATAAAAAGAAGACGATTTGCTGTACCGTTCTCGACTGTTAATCCTTGTCTGAATTCAGTTTCTCCCCCTCCCGCACAGCGCGGAAGCTTTGACGTTTCATTAAATTCTGAGAAAAGCAGACAATTCGGTGTACTGTTCTCGACTCTTAATCCTTATCTGAATTCGGTTTTCCCCTCTACCGCGCGAAGCGCGAAAGCTTTGACGTTTCATTAAATTATGAGAAAAATGCAGACGATTCGGTGTACTGTTCTCGACTCTGAATCCTTATCTGTATTCAGTTCTCCCCCTCCCGCAAGTTTCGGCGTTTCATTAAATTATTAGAGAGAGTAGACGATTCGTTGAACTGTGCTCGACTCTTAATCCTTTGACGTTTCATTAAATTATGAGAAAAAAGCAGACGATTCGGTGTACTGTTTTCGACTCTTAATCCTTATCTGAATTCAGTTCTCCCCATCCCGCGCGAAGCGCGGAAGTTTTGGTGTTTCATTAAATTATAAGGGGAAAGTAGACGATTCGTTGAACCTTGCTCGACTCTTAATCCTTATCTGAATTCAGTTCTCCCCATCCCGCGCGAAGCGCGGAAGTTTTGACGTTTCCTTAAATTATTAGAGAAATAAGACGATTCGTTGTACCGTTCTCCACTCTTCTAAGTGAAGTTTTCCCCTTTCGCGTGAAGCGCGGAATTTTTGGCATTTCATCTCAATATAGAGAAAGGAAGACAATTTGTCGTACCGTTTTCGACTCTTATTAAGCCATATTTGGCTAAATTCAGTTTCCCCCTCCCGCGCGAAGCGCGGCAGCTTTGACGTTTCCTTAAATTATTAGAGAAAGAAGACGATTTGTCGTACCGTTTTCGACTCTTAATAAGCCATATTTGTCTGTATATGAAGCTTCCCCCTCCCGCGCGAAGCGCGGAAGATTTGACGTTTCCTTAAATTATTAGAGAAAGAAGACGATTCGTTGAACCGTGCTCGACTCTTAATCCTTTTCTGAATGAAGCTTCCCCCCTCCCGCGCGAAGCGCGGAAGTTTTGACGTTTCCTTAAGTTATTAGAGAAATAAGACGATTCGTTGTACCGTTCTCCACTCGTCTAAATTAAGTTTTCCCCTTCCGCGCGAAGCGCGGAATTTTTGGCGTTTCATCACAATATAGAGAAAGGAAGACAATTTGTCGTACCGTTTTCGACTCTCAATAAGCCATATTTGTCTGAATTCAGTTTCCCCCTCTCACGCGAAGCGCAGAAGCTTTGACGATTCCTTAAATTATTAGATAAAGAAGACGATCTGTCGTACCGTTTTCGAATCTTAATAAGCCATATTTGTCTGAATGAAGCTTCCCCCTCCCGCGCGAAGCGCAGAAGTTTCGACGTTTCCTTAAATTATTAGAGAAAGAAGACGATTCGTTGTACCATTCTCGACTCGTCTAAATTAAGTTTCTCCCTTCCGAGCGAAGCGCGGAATCTTTGGCGTTTCATTACAATATAGAGAAAGGAAAACGATTCGTCGTACCGTTGTTGACTCTTAAACCTTGTTTGAATTTAGTTTCCCCGAAAATTTTAAACCTCTGATTTCTTTAGCTGATATTATAGGAAAGTGAAACTTCGAGAAAATACAAGTATTGTAGTTGTAGTCACTCTCGAAGTCGTCACAGCGGATAAAAAGTCACAGTTCGTAGGGAAAAAAACTTGTCGGCCGACCGACAATATACATCTCACCGACTTCAAACTTCTGCATTGATATTAGTACACGAGGATCGAGCAAGAATACCGACACAGCATGACCCGACACAGCAACATAAATGACCGTGTCTTTCTTACTCCCTCGACGAGACGACTCCACCCAACAACCCCCTTCTCTCTTTTACTCCCACTCCTCTTCTCTCAGGCTCTTACCTCTCCTCTCTCTCCTCTCGTTCATCCCCCGTTTCTTTTGTTTCCCTTTTACTCTTTTTTCTTCTTTTTTTTCCTTTTCTTTCTTTTCCTTTCTTTCCTCTCCTCCCTCTTTTTCTTTTCTCTCTCTCTCTTTCTTCTCTTTTCTTTCCTTTCTTTTCCTTTCTTTCCTTTCTTTTCCTTTCTTTCTTTTCTTTTCCTTTTCTTTTTTCCTTTCTTTCCCTTTCCCTCTCTTTTTCCCTTCCCCCTTTTCTCATTTTTCCCGACGGCAGCGCAATTTTACCGACAAAATCCTGACAGGTGGGGGGGTGTCGCACCCCCCCACACCCCCCCTTTGGCGACGCCCCTGACTACTACTGTACTGCCGTAGTACTCGCAGTACAATCTGCGGTACCCATGGTACTACTGCGGCATACTGCAGTAATACCGTAGTACAATCTGCGGTATATACCATGGTATAGGCTTCTTAACCTATATGAATAAGTAGTTTGATAGTTATAGATTCTACATATTTCTTGCTATTTTGTCCCTATTCTTTTCGACTTTTGAGATGTCGTCCTATTTTGTTTATTATGTTTCTGGATTTAGATTGTTCTCACTGCCCATTTTCTTCCTATTTTTTGGGTACGTTTCTGGACTTATATTTTTCTGACCCATTTTTTACTTATGTTTCTGGACTTCTGAACTAGTTTTTAATCTTTCATTATTTCCTGGCTATTTACCTTATATATTATCAATACTTCTTTACAATTTATTAGATTTTTGCTAGTTGCCTTTAATTTCTTATACTTTGGGGGCTTTCTTCCACTAGCTGTATTTGATATATATACTTTAAGAAATCATTTACCAACATTTGTTTGTCAATATATCATAAAAAACTTGAGATTTATGAAAAGTGCAAATTTACAAACAGTGAACGAAAAAGAAAAACAAAATGAATGGCATAAATATTATCAAAAAAGAATGAAATACGCGCCTATAGTACCCCACAACAACATGGTACAACTACTTTTAAGTTTGTTTGTCATTTTGTTGGCTCCTTTCCATTTCCTTTATTGATGTACCATCATTCTTCTGTAATTAGTTATTTATTCCTATACTTCCGTCATTTTGTAGCTATATTCCTGGCATCTCTAATATTTAATTTTTTCTAGCTCTTACCATTTTATATTTGTGTAATTTCTTTCGATTTCTTTAATACTTCTTCATGATATTGATAGCTGTAGTTTTGCGGGGAGGGGGTGGTCATAAATTACACTCTTTTAGAGACCCCTTCAAAACAATCTACCTAAACTGTTAAAAACCCAGGAAATTAGCCAGGAAATAATGGTTGCCCACCATCAAATTATGTTTTTTTTTAAACATTCAGTAGTATTAAAAGAAATTCAACAAATTGATATTGATAGTGAGTCTTTTTGTGTAAATACAAATTAGTTCAAAGATGATTCAAAGAAATGCCCTCAGAAGTCGACTTTCCCTTTGAAATATGGGAGCATAATTTGATTGAATGATCATTTAATTAATTAAGATAATTCTGATTTTATCTTTGAATTAAATGATCTATCTGTCTATTTTAATCTGAATCAAGTAAAAGGGTATCTTATTAGCAAAAGAATTTGCTAACTACTCCATTGTTTTGATGACCTTGAACTGACCCGATAAGATTGAATTGTAACAATTTCCCCCAAAATAAATTTACAATTATTAGTGTGTTTGCTGCCATCTAGTGGTAGAGTGCGAACATGCACTTGATTTTCAAATTCAAACCGGATTGAGAGATTACCGGCAGATTCTACAGCAGCTTTTCAGTCATTTGCCGTTTCGCCAGATTTGTCTTCCTTTAAAACCCAGAGTACAGGGGGTAAGGATTAGATTTACACCAGCAAAGAAGAATTTTAAGAGTATTCGAGAGCAAGAATTGAGGAGAGATCCAGCTCGAAACTGAATTTCACCAACCAGATCTACACTACAGTCCCACACAGCCACTCATGTGTGCAGAAAACGATCAACTTTGCTTTGCACCAGTTGGAGTGTTGGACTGATATAGCTGCTTGAGCTACTTTCAAGATCATCATTTCCAGGAGGTGAGTAATAAGATAATTAACACATAATACAGAATTGTGTTTGCTTTCTGCAAAAAATTAGGAAATTTGATTAAGTAGAGTAAAGGAGGGGGTAGATTCTAATCGGTCCGTTGCTGGTTTTCAGCCGGTCCGTTGGATGCATGGTACACATGGTACATTGCATTATAGCATATCACATATCCCACACATGCCAGAGTCACTGAAGAACCACATTTGCAATGGAAAATTTATCCTTTAATATCACATTTTAGCGATGTAATCGGCAGTCCCGCTACCTGAATCTGAAAATCAAGTATTTTACGCGTGTCTGTAAGTCATAGAGTAAAGTACCCGGTTTTCGGCCACTTAAGACAAAATCCTATTTATTGGACTCTTTACTTCCTATTTATTATCATTTCGTGGTCAAATCATGAAGCAAATATTATTATTATTTAAACAAAAAAAGAATCCCCAAAAAAAATCACGAATTGCCATGACAATATTCATTTCAATTTTCACTGTTTTGGAGCCGGTTATCGGCCGAGCGTTTCAGTTTACGGCCGCATGTACAAAGTCAATAGGAAGCGCTCGCGCGCGCCGTGCGTTTCTGCGCTGATGTATAGCACAAGCGGGCGGAGCAGCTATCCCACGCCGGAGCTCCCGGGTGCTCGCCTGGCCGAATACAGGCACAGCAGTGATCGGAAGTTGGAATCTGAATTAGACGGACATATCGTGTGTGCGTCGCGGTGTGCGGCTGCATTGATTTAATACATGCGATGAGATACTTTTGAGCTTGCGACCAGCACAAAATCGGGCTCTATATCTGAAAAATACTTGAAATAAAGCTCATTTTATGGTACCCATATTTCTTACATACACGCGTAAGAAACTCGATTTTTCAGATTTGGGTAGCGGGACCGCCGATTACATCGCTAAAATGTGATATTTTAGGATATATTTTTCATTGCAAATGTGGTTCTTCAGTGACACTGGCATGGTATGGTATGTGTGGGATATGTGTTATGCTATTATGCGATGTATTTTAAAGTGATTTTACCATGTATCCAACCAATTGGCCGAAAACCGGAGCTGACCGATTACCGGGTACTTTACTCTACTAAGTGTAAGGAATATGATGGGTACCATAAAATCAAATGAGCTGTATTTCAAGTATTTTTCAGATTTGGAGCCCGATTTTGTGTGATTCGCAAGCTCAAAAGTATCTCATCGCATGTATTAAATCAATGCAGCCGCTAGCTGGATACCGCAACGCACACACAAGCAAACACACTAATTCAGATTCCAATTTCCGATCACCGCAGAGGTAGTTTTCGGCTCGGCGAGCTCCGGCGTGGGATACCTGCTCCAGCTGCTAGTGCTATAGATCAGCAGGGAAACGCACAGCACTTGCTTGCTTCCTATTGACTTTGTACATGCGGCCGAATACTGCCTCGCTGGGCCGATAACTACCTCCGAAACAGCGAAAATGGAAATGAATATATTGTAATGGCAATTCATGATTTTTTTTCTGGGATTCTTTTTTGGTTAAATAATAATACTTAATAGTATTTGCTTCATGATTTGAACAAGAAATGATAATAAATAGGAAGCAAAGAGTAAAAAAATTGGATTTTGTCTTAAGTGGCCGAAAACCCCCTCCTTTACTCTAGTCTAGATCTCATTCTTCATCTTACTTTTGATTTTTTGTAAATTTTGTTCATGAAAAAATCCAAACGGATCGCAATTGATGATGATAGTAGATTTACTAGATTATATTCCCTACTGTACAATACTGCGTTTATGAAAACGATTCAAACAGCGGCTGAGCGGGTTGGGTCACATGTTTTTCGCAATTTAAATACTAAATAAAAATTAATGGCAAAGTTGATTCTTAGAAGTTAGAGAATCATACATTGTGTTGTGATTTTTTTTTCTCCATCACAATCGCACATTCAAATGGTTGTGCAGACATGCACATGTACGTGTATGTGCATGCATCATTCATGTAGTGATCTGTCCAGTAATCATGGCCCGTATTGACATTACACACAGGAGATAGGGGGGGGGGGGGGGGAACATGCATACGCGTACTCTAAATAACACTGAGTGGCGGAGGGCAGGCTCATCAGTCATCATAATTCATACAATAGTCATTCGGGCATCTCATGTCATGAATTTGCAACTACAGTTGTAGTTCTAGTTTTTATATGAATTTCATTTGTAGAAGTGTATGCCACGTTTAACTCATAATTTTCGCTAGATTCAATTTGAGAGCATAATAGAATTTTTTATTTATTTTACAGGGTACATGCATCTTCGGCTGCGGGAAAGTCATCAACGTGGACTGTGTGGCACTGGCACCCTCGTCTTCCACTGAACATGCAGTCTTAATTTGTAAGACTAAACTGTCCAACACACATCGAGGAAATTATGCAAGACATGGGTGAGAGTGTGAGAATTCATCTGTATGGGATCCCTATAGTGGAAACTGGAAAGCTTTTTATTATGCCAGTTATGCCGACCAACAGACATTCAGCAAGAATCTGAGAAATTAATCTTCAATACACAGCTTTTTACCAAGAAAATCTCAACGACTTCAATCAGGTGATTTTTAAGAGCGATTTTTGTTTCGGTTATTTCAATTTGCCGCACAGATGTGACGTATACGTCTCTGTCAGCGTTGTGAGGACCCTACGTCACAACAAATGTTGCGCAATGCATTGTGAGGAGAACCGGCTCGATGATTAACTTGTTTTTTGTTCACTAAAGCCTTACTGCACTACTTGAAGCTACTAGTACCCTCTATAGGCCTATAGAAAACTTCCCTAATCGGTGCTTGTTGGTCCCCCATGATCCTCTATTTCTTATGTTATTTGAGAGCTGAGTTGATGAGATAGCCACCTGTCAGTTACCTCGCTGTGTGGTCTAATCCCTTCTGGCAAAACTAGTACAGATGGCCTTTAAACAAAATTATTAAAAATAAGTCTGAGCACCATTTTCCAAAACCAAGATATTTTTGGCCTTTATAGACTTTTGTCTATCTAATCGACTCAACTTTTCAGTGGAGTGGACTTGTACTTTAACACTTATTAAATTGTAAAGGATGTGAACTTCTTTATGTGTATATTGAAAAATGTATACCTTTGCCTTCACATGTATTCACTTATAACGGTACATGTACATAATTTTAAAGAATTCTTTTTTAGACTATTTATTTTTGTCATGACATTTCATTGAAACTTGCCAGATAGCCTTGCTACCGATTTTTGCGACATTTTCTACAAGGACAACATCTGTGCAAGTAATTTAGATAATTTAGATATATTTTTCGCAGCAAAAAGGATTCTGCTGTGAGAATTACCGTCATTTTGCTATTGCTGTGGAAATAATGAATATAATCTGCTGAGATTTAGGGGACATTTGTTCAATGCAATGAAGGCATGATTCACATCAGTCCCACACACACAATGTTATGTGATGATCCATATCACTCCAATTCTCATGTATGTTTTGCCATATTTGTCCGAGCCTCAGTTTTCTCTTAAATTTTAATTTCCAATTACTACTCAATTACTGGGAAAACTTAATTTGTATCATGACACATATCAGGACTACTGTGATTGATAAAGGTTACCCCTTTTGATTTTTTTCTTCTGATTTTTAAAAAATTCTCTAGATTTTTTTGTTGTTATACATATCGGTATCGGCATCGGCCGATATGAATTTGTTTCATATCGGTATCGGCCGATATGCTTTTTCTCATATCGAAACAACACTAACCAAGCTTATTCCAAGCTCATGTATTTTGACAATTTAAAGGTAACATGGTTAAAGATGAACTTTTTACCTTTGCAGTGATACCTTTCTTGCATCACATATGTCACACATACCCCCAATAAATTGCAAATGAATGTGACATTTACAAAGTCTAGTTTTTGCAAGTTTAGAAAAAATGATAGAAGACTATATGGTGAATGTTTTCAATGTTGTCACATGGCATTGACTAGGATTATGTTCGATCTTATTTACAAAAACTGGGCTTTCGCATGTCATTTAATTTGCCTTGTACTTATGCGTGACATCTGTGATGCAAGAAAGATATCATTGGAAAGGTGAGGAGTTCTTCTTGTTACACATAAATTGCAAAAATTGTGAGATTGAAATAGAGACTTCTACATTTCGATTACCTTTTACACACTGTACAGTAGACTGAATTTCCATAGCACTTGATACCATAAACTTGAAATTTCTAGTTATCTTTGCCTTCTCTCAACTTGCCAGCACAAACTTTCCACCTATTTATCTCTAGTTTTGTCATTGTCTCATCATGTTTTTAATAGAAAAATTAAATCAAAAAACTAAAACACAATACCCCACCAGTGTAGTGGAACGTAGTATAATGAGATGCCTTGTAGCATGAATATTTTTATGTTTTGGGGATTTCCATCTTGTTCTTCCCATTTGCTTGTTAACAAAATATTTAGATTTTGTGTATTCATAAATTTACATGTATTTCAGTATGGAAGACTGAAAGTTCTAGTTTGCCAAGAGGATTTCAATAGAATGGGGTCACAAGTGTGTTATTTGTTTAAAGTGAAATTTCTAAGGTTAAGTTTTCATTTGCATAGTAGATTAGCTGTAATAGTGTAGTCTATAAATAATAGATTAGGAGTACGTACATGTACAGTCCATTCCTGCTATAATGTGGTGCTCAGGTCCAAGCCAATAGACCGATTTACTAATGTATTCAAATTTATGGATATTTCTTCCCTTGGGACTAGCTGGTAACAAGTTATCCCATTAACATGTTCCAGACAATGGTAATTCAATACTTGGAATCCACTATGAATACATTAGTTGTTGCTAGTCGGCAAACATTGCAAGCTTTACGGTTGTCAGGATCAACCTTTGTTAAAATGGCATGCATAAAATTTGAATACATTAGTAAACCGGTCAATTGCCTCGTTAAAATGAAATCTCGCTAAAGCCCCTGTCACATATCACTCCGGTGCCCATACGGCGAGTAAAAAACAGCCGTTTTCCCTATTTTCGAACAGAGCAGTTTGTACGAAAACGGGCAAAACGGCAGATTTTTACAAGCCGTACGGGCCCCGGAGTGATTTGTGACAGGGGCTTAAACTGGGAACAGCTACAGGTGAACATGTTTGAAATTAGCACTATGCTTCGTCATAATGAAATCTTGTATCTGTACTTGTGATGAAATATTGTTATACTGCACACATTGTGGCCTACATGTATATACAACTTAGTTTACTTTTCATGTTTATACATGTACATGTACATATAGTTCCAGTAATGTGATGTTCTAGTTAAAAGTGATTTATTTTTTGATCAGATTACATTATTCTCTTGCTATGTTGGGTGTAACACTGTTAGTTACATCATCAGTTTAGTTTAGAAATTAAATATGTAAAATTCTCTTCCATAAGCTTATTTCATACCTCTTCTAGGATTTCTTCCATTCCTACCACCAGATTACCTGCAATTAAGTCACATCTCATGGTTTACTTGCACGAACACCCTTTTGAGGACTTGCCATAGGTTTGTACACGTTTTAGGTCCAGGCTCTCTTCAGTCTCTCCTTAATTGACCTTCACTTTACTCTGCTTTAACTTCTCCAAATCAAGTTTTTATGAATGTCTGGATCATTGTCTAGTTGAAAGACCCAATTTCAACCTGGATCAAAGATTTAGACAAGATGCTACATATGCTTCACCACCAACATGACCATGACTACAATACTTCACATTGAGTTTATTATTTGATGTGAGTGATGGTGGTGGAGCTTGTAACGTCATGTCTAAATGTCAGCCCAAAACATTAATCCAGGTTGAAATTGAGTCTTTCAAAAATACAATGATCCAGACATTCATTTAAAAAAAAAAAATGATTTGGAGAAGCTAAAGCAGAGTGAAGTGAACACTGGCGCCGGCGCGTTTCTCGGAGACAAAGCATTGGAGGGGCAGAGCATTGTTCACGAACAGTGGTTTGCCCCCTCAATGCTTTGTCGTTACAAAACGTGCCGGCGCCACTGGAAGTGAAGGTCAAGGAGTAGTTCTGGAGAACATGGACCTAAAACATATGTACAAAGTACATGTATTCAGGGTAGTGTGTATAAACAGTGTGTGTATATAATCAAATTTTAAACCAAAGTATTCAGGGTAGTGTGCATATAAACAGTGTGTGTATAATCAAATTTTAAACCAAAGTATTCAGGGCAGTGTGTGTATAAACAATGTGTGTATAAACAAATTTTAAACCAAAGTATTCAGGGCAGTGTGCATTGCATAAACAAATTTTAACCAAAGTATTCAGGGCAGTGTGTGTACAAACATATTTTAAACGAAAGTATTTTAGGGCATAATTACATGCTTATTTTGTATCATAGCTACATGTATTTATGTAGCAACTCAAGCATTTATCAAATTTGTCTTTCTTTTATTAAAAGGTGACTGAACCATTTCATAAACCCTGCGATGTATGGTTTTACTGCTGTGTACAATGTAGTATTGATATGTGGTATTCTGATGTGGTAGTGCTGTGGTATTGCAGTGCGACTGCTGTCTTACTGATATGTGGCAATGCTGTGTCATACGTACCACACAGGAGTACTTAAGCAAAACCACATAGCAGTACCACACAGCAATACCACACAGCAGTACTGCTGTGGTACTGCTGTGTGGTATTGCTGTGGTACTGCTGTGTGGTATCGCTGTGGTACTGCTGTGTGGTATTGCTGTGGTACTGCTGTGTGGTATTGCTGTGTGGTACTACTGTGGTACTGCTGTGTGGTATTGCTGTGGTACTGCTGTGTGGTATTGCTGTGGTACTGCTGTGTGGTATTGCTGTGTGGTATTGCTGTGTGGTATTGCTGTGGTACTGCTGTGTGGTATTGCTGTGGTACTGCTGTGTGGTATTGCTGTGGTACTGCTGTGTGGTATTTCTGTGTGGTACTGCTGTGGTACTGCTGTGTGGTATTGCTGTGGTATTGCTGTGTGGTATTGCTGTGTGGTACTATTGTGTGGTACTGCTGTGTGGTATTGCTGTGGTATTGCTGTGTGGTATTGCTGTGTGGTATTGCTGTGGTATTGCTGTGTGGTAATGCTGTGTGGTATTGCTGCTATGTGGTACTGTTGTGTGGTAATGATGTGTGGTATTGCTGTGTGGTACTGATGTGTGGTATTGCTGTGGTAATTTTGTGTGGTACTGATTGATGTGTGGTTTTGCTGTGTGGTACTCCTGTGTGGTAATTTCTGTGTGGTATTGTCCTGTGGTAATGGGCAAAAAAACCACAGGATTATTTTGTGGTATTTTCCTGTGGTATTTTTCCTGTGGTATTTTCCTGTGGTATTTTCATGTGGTATTTTCTATGGTATTTCCTGTGGTACAACTGTGTGGTATACCACAGGAATACCACACGATATTTTTGTAAGGGAATTACCCTGTGACCTGTAGAGGGCGGAGTGCTGAGACAAGCCGGCACTCTTTGCTTGGCCCTCTCACAGGTGAGTTGACCAAACTTGAACCACTGTTATGTTTAGTAAATATTAATATTGTTATGCTAAATATGTGTTATGTACATATGTGTATTGTGTTAGAACGATTTGAGTGATTATTTTGATGTATCATATGGGTTGATATGATTATATTGGAAACGAGGATTTAATGTTAAACTGTGTGATGCTTAGCGCTTTGATTTGTTATATGCATTTACATTGTAGTACATGGTTATGTACACTAATAAGTTGAACGCGCGGTACCAAAATTGGGTGTAGTGCGTGCGCGCTAATGTTGTGCCTGGTCCCAGGACCAGGACCAGGGTACGCTCTAATTGATGTGATGAGTATAAGTCTTGGTTTAGGAATGAGGTCAGTAAGAACGGTAGGGAGCATAGAAAAGAAGTGCTTATAATAGAAGTTGAGTGTTTAAAAGTATTGCATGTTGTTTGTATTTTGGTTGCTAAGCTAGGGGATATTAATTATGGCACTTCAAACAGTGATGATCGAACTGTCTGACTATTTTTTTTTTTTTTTAAATGATATTTTATTTCCTTCCTCATAATTTCACATAACAAGAAATTCACATAACAATAAATTATCAAGATAAGCAATATAAAACCAGATCTTTGATACAAGACATTTCATAAGTTACATCAATCAATGAACATAGAAAAAAAAAAAGTCTTGCATGTAACAGTGTATAATCAACATAACATTAGAGGAAGGTTTAAAGTTACATATTACCATCCTATCACAACACTCTCACACCCCCCTCCCCTCTAGCCCACCCACACCACCTTTCACACACATAAACACACATACAAACACACACTGCATGCAACCTGTTCCCTCAACTCACACCACACAAACTCTTAACCCCCCCCCCCCCCCTTTTGCCCACCCATCTCATCATACCCCCTTCACGCCGACACACACACTGCATGCAACCTGTTCCGGTTTGTCCACCTGTACACGAGAGAGAATTAATAATACTAATAAATAATAATAATACCCACATCCATTAAAGTAAAAATGCATCGATTTGTTCCCATTTCTGTAAGTGCATCCCCAGTTTCCCCTTTTTGAAGGCCATTTTGTATTCCTCGTCTCTGTAATTTTTAAGCATATGTACTGTTTTCTGTACAGATGGCAAAGTTCCTTCTTTTCTAGAAATAAAAATGATATACTTTACTAAAAATATGATACAATTTATTACAAATATTCTCGCAGTATTGCCGGATATTCCCATAAAAATGGGTTTCCAATCATCAATGTCAATTTCGATTAAATGTAACTTTTGAATTACCTCCTGCCATAATCTTTTAACTTTAAGACAATCTAAACATGTCTGACTATGTAGCCATTCGAGGGTTTCTAGCGCCCTCTATCATTGTGAACCTTATTTCTCATTTTGCAGATTGCTATAAAAGAATATTGTTACATGTTAAATTGAGATGGAATAATAGGAGTAAGATTATTGGAGTTTGTTTGGAAGTAAGAAAAGTATGGAAGATAGATATTTGAATTGGATTGGTTGATGAAAGTTGTATTTGATGCAGATATAAGGAGATTTATAGTTTCCAGGATTTATCAATGTTTCAGGTCTTGAGATATTCTGATATTTAAAAGCAGAGATATTTTGTCTTTGTTCCATTATTATGATATATTGTTAGTTTCATTGTTCATTCTTTAATATGTGCTTACTGTGAAAAGGGGGGACCAGGATAGCCCTATTTAAGTTTATGTTATTAGGATATTTGCATTGTCTTAATATTACAATGTACAAGTTAAAGGTATAGTTTATTGAACAAGAATTAAGTAGTGATATTGAGGTCACATGATAAGGTTATTAAACCTAGCTTGGTGTGTTGGTTTATCCAAATATGTGAATGTATTGCTTTATATGAGGTTTATATTGACTGTTACTTCTAGTTGTTTAAGTATTTGGGTCAGGTATTTACCTGTGTTAATGTTAAAAGTTTCAGCTGCATTGTACTGTGGCAATTGGTTTTTAAAGGGCAAATTTACTCGTTTAATATTTGATAACCTGACATGTTTTGGGGAATGCATGATCTCCATGATTATCGGCATTCTGTTACTGGTTACTACTAATAAAGACTCTTTGCTTGGCCCTCTCACAGATCTGTCTGTCATTAATTTCGAGTTCTCGACCACCTCACATTAGTAATGAGGAAGTTCTCACACGAGCTGGAGTGCAAAGCCGGGAAAATGATACGTGAGATGTTGATTAGGCAGTTGAAGTTCATGGGTCACATTACACGTAAAGAAGGCCTAGAGGACCTTGCTTTGACAGGGAAATTTGTGGGAAGAAGGAGTAGGGGAAGAAGGAGGATACTTTGGATGGACAGTCTGCAGAAATATTTTATTGTTGGAAGAGAGAGGAGTGAAAGAACTGGGAGTGGTACCAGGGGCGTCGCCAAAGGGGGGGTGGTGTGTGGGGGTGCGACACCCCCCCACCTGTCAGGACATTGTCGGTAAAATTGCGCTGCCGTCGGGAAAAAGAGAAAAGGGGGAGGGGAAACAAGAGAGGGGAAAAAAGAGAGGGGGAAAAAGAGAGGGAAAGGGAAAGAAAAGAAATCAGAGGTTTAAAATTTTCGGGGAAACTAAATTCAAACAAGGTTTAAGAGTCAACAACGGAACGACGAATCGTCTTCCTTTCTTTATGATGAAACGCCGAAAATTCCGCGCTTCACGCGGAAGGGGAAACTTCATTTAGACGAGTCGATCGAGAACGGTACAACGAATCGTCTTCCTTCTCTAATAATTAAAGGAAACGTCAAAGCTTCCGCGCTTTGCGCGAGAGGGGGAAACTGAATTCGGACAAAATTAATAGGACTTATTTAGATTCGAAAACGGTACAACGAATCGTGTTCTTTCTCTAATAATTTGAGGAAACGTCAAAGCTTTCGCGCTTCGCGCGGGAGGGGAAAACTGAATCCAGACAAAATTAATAGGGCTTATTTACAGTCGAAAACGGTACAACGAATCGTGTTCTTTCTCTTATAATTTGAGGAAACGTCGGCAAAGCTTTCGCGCGAGAGGGGGAAACTGAATTCAGATGAATAGGGCTTAATAAGAGTAAAAAACGGTACGAAGAATCGTCTTCCTTTCTCTATATTGTTATGAAACGCCAAAAATATGAAACGCCAAAACTTCATTTTGACGAGTCGAGAACGGTACAACGAATCGTCTTCTTTCTCTAATCATTTAAGGAAACGTCAAAGCTTCCGCGCTTCGCGCGAGACGGGAAAACTGAATTCAGACAAAATTAATAGGGCTTATTTAGAGTCGAAAACGGTACAATGAATCGTGATCTTTCTCTTATAATATGAGGAAAGGTCGAAGCTTTCGCGCGAGAGGGGGGAACTGAATTCAGATGAATAGGGCTTAATAAGAGTCGAAAATGGTACGATGAATCGTCTTCCTTTCTCTATATTGTGATAAACCTGCTAGACGTAATGACTAGAAAAGATCACGAAATTTACGGTTCAAGGCAAACGTCTGATTTTTTGTGTGCCTGCCGGCCTAAAAGCAGTACAATTAGCTGTTTAAATTGACGTCCAAAGCACAACAAAATTATTTGTTAACAGAGCGTGCGCCAAATACGTATGATGGTCCCTGAGGAACAGTACTTGTTGTGTAGGCTGTTAATGATCGGGTATACTTCTTAGACAAGCATATAGCGTTAACTCATTCCATCTTCCCCTTATAAATAAAGGGATTACTTTTACGAGATACACCTGAAAAAGTGTAATATTTACTATGGACAGTAATTCTGCACAATATTTTTTTGCAATTCGTTCTCGAGATTCAGCTCAATTAACTTTTACAATGCTTCAGAATACATGTCAGTATTATGGACGTAAATTAACCTAAACATCTGGACACAAATAACTCCACGCAATGCGATGGCAATTCCAGATTCTTTTCACTCACATATATCAATTTCGCGGGTTTTGTGATATCTGTTATATTGAACATCTTCATCATCTGCGCCATACAGGAAAGTAATACCCTCCGTGAGATAGAGGCATTTCTCTATCAAAGGCTCGCTCTCTGGGATATGTTGGCATCGTTTATGAACTTACTGTCTACTGTCAGCCGACTCGTAATAAGCCAACCCTGTGGCAATGACACCTTGAACACTGCAACACAGTTGCTGATTGTCTTCATAACTTACCAAACACTGTACATTGTTCTAACAATTTATGTATGTCGTTACGTAATGATTGTCCGACCACTTCAGTATCTCAAATTATTTGTAACTCGTCGAAATATCTATATCTGCCAAATTGCCTGGTTTCTTATGACAGCTATTATAATTTGTTCGCTTGTATTCCTGAAGGGAGTTAGCGGAAGACATCCTTCTTGGGCAACCCTTGTCGATTTGTATCATCTTGTGTGTACAATAACTATTCCCTTTTAATGTGTTTAATATCTTGTTTAGGCACCTTAACCTCAAAACGTAGTGCTTCTGACAGTAATGAGTGACGTTATATCGAAATAAGATTGAGCATAAAATTATAGGCCCCGGCCCCCCACTTCGTGAACGGAGGGATACCATGCGTGTTACCAAAATGTCCGGTAAAGGGGTACTTTTCAGTTTTCACGCACCAAAGTCTGGCTCGTACATACACAAACAAGACTTTAGTGGGTGTTTTCAAAAGGAGGGAACATGCATTTGCGTACCCTAAATAACACTGAGTGGAGGGGCCGGGATATAGGCCCATTTTATTATAAATTAAGAGTCTTAGGTCGCTGGTATTCAGAGTGCGTCTATCAGCGCACTCGAAATCTGAGATATATAGACGTACGCCATCTACGGCAATATGTGTATTATGCGCCCACTCTTGCAGATTGCCAAGAGAAGAAAAGTAAATCCCTGGTGGAACAATGCCTGCAAGAAGGCGGTGCAAGAGAGAAATCGTCTTAAAAACAGGTTAAGAAGGTATTATGATCTAAATGATGTTAAGAAATACTTAAAGAAGAAAGCTGTCGCTCAGAAGGTAATCAGGAGAGCTCAATATGATTATTGGTTAGAGTACTGCCGTAGAATGAATAGATTTACAGACATTGGGAAAGTCTGGGAACAGGTTAAAAGAATGCGGGACAGTACAATGAACAAGCACATCTTTCACAATCTATTTGTAGACGGAAATATCTTGAAAGAATCTGAGGAAAAAGCAAATGCAATGGCAACCTATTTTAAATCGGTTGATGAATCACTTTCCGTAACTAAAAATGAAAACGAAAATATCTTGTACAATAATTCTTCAACAAATGATGATGATTGTATCAATGATGACTTTAACATGAGTGAAATGGGGAATGTTTTAAAGGAGATGAAAAACTCCTCATCCGGTAAGGATGATATTTATTTAATTATGATTAAGAATTTGCCGAACAAGGCACTCGTGTATTTATTAAACTTGTATAATGACATTTGGAAAATCTCACTTTTTCCACATCAGTGGTATGAGGTTATTCAAATACCAATCTTGAAATCCGGAAAAGATCCGACTCAAGTGACCTCTTATAGGCCGATTTCGTTGATATCAACATTCTCTAAAATTATGGAAAAAATGATAAAAAATCGCCTGACGTGGTTTCTAGAAAAAAACAGACTATTAAATCCTATTCAATCTGGCTTCCGCAAATATAGGAATGTCAAAGATCACTTAGTGAGATTGGAGACGGACATACATATATCCTTGAAAAGTAAAAAATATACCGTAGCGGTCTTTCTTGATTTAGAAAAAGCATATGATTCGCTATGGAAAACAGGTCTACTAAGAAAATTATCTATCTTAGGCATTGGTGGAAAAATGTTACTTTTTATAAAAGCATTTCTATTGAGTAGGATTTCTAATGTGAGGATAAATAACTATATGTCTCGCCACTACACGTTAGAAAATGGAATCCCGCAAGGAAGTTCATTAAGTCCTGTATCTAATACAGACCACCTTATATTTTTGTTAAAATTGCCTTTATTTATCAGGTGGGCTGTATCTAATACAGACCACCTTATATTTTTGTTAAAATTGCCTTTATTTATCAGGTGGGCTGTATCTAATACAGACCACCTTATATTTTTGTTAAAATTGCCTTTATTTATTTATTTATTATTTATTATTTATTTATTTTTCTTAATTCTTGCCACTTTTTTGTTAGCAAGATAACTTTGAAATAGTTCAATCAAATGCTTTGATATTTTACACACATATGTATAGGCATATGGACAAGACACGGTAAGGTTTTCAACCTTGACCTTGACTGATGACGTCATCTAGGCGCCATTTTGTGAAATTTTCTGAAAATCATCTCATGATCATATCTTCATAACCAAAAGGTATTTTTCATTCATATTTATCATGATTAAGGTTAATATCAGTCCGGTTAATTTCAGGTGAAAAAACGCGCGCGTGCGCGTACGTCCGCGCGTCAGTGCGCGCGCAAAATTTTTAAATGCTCAAAATCGTCTCAAATTTATTTTGCATACGTTTCAGGTCATATTAAGCATTTTATAAAAAATCGCGCGTACGAGCATGCGCGCGCGTTTTCGCGCGTAACACCACTACAAAACATAGAATCGCC
The DNA here is from genome assembly GCA_035222895.1 of Strongylocentrotus droebachiensis. Lineage (NCBI taxonomy): Eukaryota > Metazoa > Echinodermata > Echinoidea > Camarodonta > Strongylocentrotidae > Strongylocentrotus > Strongylocentrotus droebachiensis. The sequence goes on from JAVYIG010002782.1 coordinate 153,020, forward strand.
ATTTTTTTTTCTTTCATGATATTTCTCATATTTTTTCAAGGAATTTGATACCATGTTCATCTCTTTATGACCATTAATATTAAGATGAGCGTCCATTCAAGATAAATGTCCGTGCGCGCGAGCTCATTTAATACATAGCTTATATGGGCAAAAACATGCCTATACAAAATCCATTATAGCTCTTTGGAATGCACTGGAATCCTCAATTTGTTTTCATATTTAGATAGAGTATGAGTTGGAGATGTGAAATTATGTGTCATTTGGCCATTAAATGTATCGTGACATCATCACCATGGCCTTGGAACTCAAAATACGATTTTGCATATTATGACGTCAGCATAATTTTGGAAAATTGATTGTATCTCTGTAAATATTGATCGATTTTCTTCCAAATTTCGATATGTTGTAGCTAAAATAATTATCTACAAGTTTAATTATCACCATTTTTCATTTTGACAAAGGCATCATGCCGTATTTTAGCGATTAATGGAGGCATGTCAATTTTTCACATTTTGCGTGTATTCTCTATGGGACATGACTTTTTCTCAAAACTGGATTCTACATTCCCGTCTTTCGCGAGCAATATCTCTGTCGTTTTAGTTTCGTTTTTGCTGAGCTTTTAGTATGTTGTAGCTGAGACAATAAGTTATCATAAATTGCCCTTTATTTTTCGATCAGATGCCGGAATCATGCTCATATTTCACTTGCAAAGTGGGATTTGAGAATTCCATTTTTTGTTTACGTGTAATCGCTATGGGAAATGTTTTGGTATATCGGTAACGCATTTGACTTCCTACCTCGAGATCCCTGGTTCGAGTCCAGGCGTCTCCAAGAAATTTCTTAGTTTGCGTGTTATATGCCTATGAAAGGTCATTTTCGTTCACATCACGAATCTCTGTACAACCCTATAGGAATTTGATTCCTTGACGTGTATTTTTTTCTTCATATTTGGATAGAGTGTGATTCGGAGATATAATTTCATGTCTCATTTGTCCATTAAAGGGCAAGTCCACCCTCATAATTTCGTTGCTTTGTTTGGAAGCAGAAAAATTAAAAATGCAGATAAGTGAAATATTAAAAAAGAATCGGACACATCATAACAATTTTTTCTGTGTGAAAGTTAAGAGGCAAATAAAAACAAATTGGCAACTGTGATGTGAGTGATGTCACTGATGAGCAGTTCTTCATGTTTGTACACACAATTTCAGTAATTTTGATTTTTCTCCCTAAAATGTGTTGTTCAGACCTGGGCGTCGTTTATAGTCAGAACAATTCATTTATGCATATCATGATATATGTAAATGGGTTAATTATTGCACTCATCATCAGCAGCCAGGGTGCAATAATTAAGCGAAATAAATAAAACTACTATGTTCCTTATTTAGGCAATTTATTTTGGGCATAATACCCATTTAAAGCTGTCACCATCTAATAAGAAGGAAAAAAAAAACCGTTTCTGAACCAGACACACAATGCATGTCTGGTCCTGGCTGTACGGTTTTTTTTATCACAAAAAAAACCTATTTCAAAATATTTTTATCAACGATAAATTCGCGATCAACTACAGATTTTGTAAAGAAAATAGTAGTGGTAATAGACAGCATATTTTGTTCTAATCCCGCGTTTGCATGTACAGTAAAACAATATCAAGATTTATGTTTGAATACCAAATTTAACACAAAATACACAAATTCTTAAAAAAAAATCCCGAATAACTGTAATAAACATGTAAATTTCGTTGCAATCATGTATCATTATGTCGTCAAATTTTTATTTGATTTTGTGCAAATATTTTGGGGGCTAATTCTGCCTTTTTTTTGGTTTTCCATTGGCTGTTTTTATATAATCAATAAACTGAGTAACTGAACAAAATATATAAAGATCTTATAACTGCGCATTAAATTTGCAATGCAATCCTTATAGCTTCGTGGTAACTGTAATAAATAGGAATCACGTCTGCGTCTAATACATCTAGTCCTTTGCTGTAAACATGATCGATCAATGTACCATTCTCTGTCGTGGGTTTTGAAACATATTGTCTGTAACCATTATCACACATTATTTTGTTTACCTGCGAATTGTGTTTCATTAAATCTTCGTTGAAATCACCCATTAGTATGCATCTGGTACTTATTTTGTGCAATTTATTGAGATAAATGAGTAAGCATTCACAAAACTGTTTTACGCTGTATGATGGAGGTCGATATATAACTGAAATAACGAAAGAGACGGGATTGGTTATGATAATTGCAATAGATTCTAGGTTATCGACAGTTATGTTCAATCTACTTGCAAATTTTATTTTAGTGTATATTGCAACACCCCCATGCGACTGCTCTTTAAGTTGATTGGTAGCACAATATGAAAGATATCTCGGCTGATGGTAGAATTTAAATTCATCTAAAAGTGTATCAATTATGTCATCTTCTTTATTAAGCCATGTTTCTGTCAGACATATCAAATCTGCATTGGAGAAGTCAGTATTGCATTTCAAATCCATATAATGTTGTTTTAATCCTTGTACATTGTGGAGAATTATGGAAATGTTGTGATCGCTATAAACATCAGTAGCTATAGGTGGTTGTATGAATGAATGCATATTTTCAAGGCTTTCTTTAATTTCAGGGTTACAGTATATACGATCTTCATGAAAGTCTTGAACAACGAGTCCAGATAATGATGTAACACGACTTAGACCGACATAAGCTTGGCCAAATTCAAACATGTTTTTTAACGAGACAACAGCTTTGTCTAATGACATACCTTGTACTTTGTGAATTGTGCATGCATATGCAAGTTTCAGTGGGAATTGTTGCCTAACATATTTGTTAACCGATTCTTGATGCTTTTCGATAGCGTAAATACCAATATCAGATTTGTCAAATTCCACTTTGATACACACTGGTTTAGAGTTTGTGCTGTCCATCACTATCTCGACCACATTTCCAAAACATCCATTGGTTAAGCCTTTTTCAACGTCAATGTTCCTCGTCAACATAACCCTTGCTTTAACTGCAATCCATAAATAAGGCGCTAATGAACTTTTCAATTTTGCTAATGGCTTGTCACGTACTTTAGTCCTATCCTTTGACGTATTTTGGGTATCTTCAGCCTGAATACAAACGATACCTGTGCATTTTTTATGTAATACCTGTTTGTTCCAGCCTTGTACTTGTTTGTTAGTGGAATAGATATGAAGAACATTTTCACAATCTTCCCCTGTTTCACGAGATCGAAGTGTTTGTATATCTTCATCACACAGTTTGTCCTCTTTGGATTTTACACGTAATTTATTTAGAAGGAGTGCAAATTTTGAATCATCTTTTTGTCTCATTATATCGTCAAGCTCCACTTTTTTGAAATTATCTATCCATATTGCACCTTCAAGAGTGTCTTTATATAAGGGCGTACCAAAAACAGGAGGTAGTTGATAGAAGTCGCCAACAGCTATAACAGAGATACCACCAAATGCAATTTGGTTTCGTGATTGTTTGATTTGTCTTAAGCGACCATGGATATAACACATTAACTTTTGATGTACCATTGATATTTCGTCTATAATTATAATTTGTATGTGCGCCAGTTTATTTCGAAGGGCACTTATTTTCTCTTCACCTAACGGCTGGTAAGGTAATTGTATATTGATTGGAATAGAAAGTGCACTGTGTATGGTAGAACCGTTTATGTTGAATGCAGCTACACCAGTTGGGGCAATCTTAAGTATCGGTATATCATCTGGGTTATGCAACATTCGGCCTAGAATTCGTGTTCCTTCATAATCGATGCATTTTACTAAATGACTCTTTCCAGTCCCAGCACCACCAGTAACTAAAATATGAAATGGCTCACTCTTTTCTCCATTTACCTTGTTAAGACACCATTGTCTTATGTTGTAGAAAACAATTTTTTGCTTTTCATTCAAGGTTCTGATCAAAGAATGACCTTTATGTCTAGAAATTTTTGAAGATCGAAGTTCAACACTTTGGTCATGTTTTGTTTTGGTAGATTTTAAATCAGGAATATCACGATCGGCCTCAAAATCTTCAATGTCTACATCTTCTTTGGGATATTCAAGTCTTTCCGCTTCATTTTCAGGACATAAAAGAGCCCAAGCATTTTCTTGTGGACCAATTTTGCATAAAAACTCTTTTGCTTCGTCAATGGCATCGGCATTCTTTTCAAATTTGTCACGGTTTTTACCTACAATCGAGCTCACTTTTTCCAGTTTGTTTCCAGATATGTTAACATAACCTCTCTGAATAAAATGTTCATAGGTCTCGAATCTTGGAGGTTTTAATTGCTCTTGTGTGCGATAGGGCAGGAACAGTTGTAATAGGCTTAAATTGTAATTTTCAGGCGATATTTTAGGATTGAACCGGGGATATCGTATAACTGCATCATCTGAACGTGTTCTTTTCTGAATGTATCCTAGATTTTGTTTTAATTCAAATACGTTTTTGTTTTTTTTACAACGTGAAGCGTCCATCTGAGAAGCTGTTAAAATTCTGTATTCAGAACAAAAAGAAGCAAGGCACATATTGTCAAATTTGGAGCCATCTGGTCGAGCTTTGTACCTATCAACCTTGCTTGTCATCCAAATATTCTCCTCGTCATCATCTGTTCGGTTTTGTATTATTTTAAGAGGTAAAGAAATTCGAATAGGGTCAGGTCCAACAGGTATATATTCAACTTTCCTTGAGCATTCCTTTAGTCTCAGAGAGCAAACACGATAGACACTTTCCTGTGCTGATACTTCACGGTTATGCATATACGCTTGACCAAGTTTTTTCATGCTTTGCTTTGCATCATTATTTCCTTCTTTTATTTCTGATAGTGTATGATTCAATAGCATTCCTACCTCTCTTTCAGCTTTTGACAAGTAAGATACAACATAACAAACACAGGCAAATACATTTGAAACATATTGCAAATCCATGTTAGCATTCCAGCATCTAAGTAAGTGTGGATTAAATTGATTTATCCAGACATCTTGTGGTTGTCTTTTGAGGATTATACTTTCTTGGGATGCTAATTCAGCATATGCTTTCTCAAATTGTTTTTGGGTAATACCAAGTTTTCCAAAAAGGTCAGCTGTACTTTCATAGTTTGTTTCGTTTGCTAATTCGTTTTTTACAGATTCCAACAATTCTTTGGCATTCTTTTGATCGGTTTCGATATCTTTATCTTCACCACCCACGACTGGTTTCGTGATAAACGTTCTTTTGGATATTGGTCTTGGAAAATTAAATCTGCACGTCGTTCCCTTCTTTGTGCATGATTTAGAATGTTTCTTACTGTGGCTCTGGACATGTGAAATAATTTCATGTAATTCTGGATCTTCCTTTTCCGTAGGCTTCTCGCATGAAATGTACTTATCAATGAACTGTACAACATTCTCATCTTTATCAACTCCTAATATTGGTGCATTTTCAATCCATATCAAAATATGAACATGAGGTGATCCCCTTTGTTGAAATTCAATACGGTAAAAGTAATCTATGACGTTACCAATGGGTTTAGATGGTGATAAAATAACTTTTTTCAAAAAAGTGTGAAATCGCTTATCAAACATTCTAGCAACAGTAACTGGATTTGATTTTAGAAGATTGCATTTGTCTGCCCAATCTAAATCGTCTATCTTTCTTGCATCGCCCGTTTGTCTGAGTAGTGTATTCATTATTTCAGGCCATCTCATATCAGCTGAAGAAAATGAACCGAACCAGGTTGGTTTACCAAGTTGTCGAACCATTGCTAGAACATTTTTCTGTGCATTTTGCCAGTATGGTGGTGTGCCACGAATTTGTTTCAAGAATCTGTACCCCTTGTCCGCTTTTAGTATTTCATAAACTTTATCCACATTTTTAAAATCGGATGCAGTGATAAAAGAGAAATCATCCTTCCTGTTTGAACTCTGTCTTAATGCAATAGAAACCTGTGACAAAACTTGCTGTATTTCATAGATATACTGGGCATAAAAGATGTAATCAGTGTTTTGAGCAAACCTGCTATCCACATGCATCAATCTATTTTGCAAATAACGACCCAAGGTTATGTTTTCATTTCTCCCATCATGAAATGTTGGCTGACCCTTTGGAAATAATGAAGGAAAGCATTTTGCTTCATTGCTTTCATCTTTCAGTATTGATACAGGACTGTTTCCTTCACAAGGAGCACAACAGAGTATTTCATCAAAACATTGATCTAAAATTTCTTGTCCAATATTTGCTGGTTGTAAACATGTATCTAACTGAATCCCACATAACCGCTCTTCCGAATCATCTTCAACATCGTTTTTGTGCAATGGTTGACCATGTAAACTGTCGATAGGATTGTTTTCTTCAGAGTTTGAGTCTTTTGGCAAGATGTGTTCATCAATTGCTGTGTCTTCTATTTCACCATCGTCTTCGTGTATGTCATTATTCTGTGAAAAGGAATTTTCCCAATCGTTATCTATGGTGACATCAAAATACCATTTATTGTTTTCTTTCAGGTACTGTAGTGCATTTAACACTTTAGATTTATTCACATACTTGTATTTGTAATAGCTTTTGTATGACAATTTCCTTTTCAATTTAACACGAATCGTTTGGTCTTCGGTCTCTGGTCTAGGCAACATATCTACTGTTTCATTTGTGTTTGAAGGTACACACACAACTGGACCATGCACTCCGTTTTGAGCACCTTTGGGCAAAGCCATTAATTTCATGAAAGGGATATGCAATCCAATTAAATGCTGTTCTAAATTGTTTAACTGTGCAATTTCTTCCGGAATATCATGTAGTTGTAGATTGTTTATATTTGCTTCTGCAGGTAGTTTTCCAGCTCGTAATTTATTGTGGCAAGTGAAACAAATCCATAAAAGTGATCTATCAGATTTTGCTATGTCACATATTAAAGTACATTGTGAATTACAGATATGCAAATATTTGTCACTGATACATGACGTGTCCATATATTTGCTTCTGATACATTTCATTACCTGGCTTTTGAAAAGAAGTTTGAAACACACAGAGCACACATAATCTGGTCCACCACAAGTAATTTGTCGAAAGTGCTTTATTACATTATGTAAATCGGTCATTTTCAGTTTATTAAGTTCAGCTCTTTTCAAGTTACGTTTGAGTACATTTTGCCTGTACTTATCGATTCTTCGGTATTTCATTTTTAAGGACATTGACCTTTTTTGTTTGAATTCTGTATTGCTATAGTTCTTTGTCGACACACTCTTCATTAATGCCTTGTGCTGTTGTCTGAATTGAGGATTGGCATATTTCCTTCTCATAATATTTCCCATTGTTGCCTTGTGCTGTTGTCTGAAATGTGGATTGGCATATTTCCTTCTCATAATATTTCCCATTGTTGCCTTGTGCTGTTGTCTGAAATGTGGATTGGCATATTTCCTTCTCATAATATTTCCCATTGTTGCCTTGTGCTGTTGTCTGAAATGTGGATTGGCATATCTTTTTCTAATGGTTGCCTTGTGCTGTTGTCTGAATTGAGGATTGGCATATTTCCTTCTCATAATATTTCCCATTGTTGCCTTGTGCTGTTGTCTAAAATGGAGATTGGCATATCTTCTTCTAATTGTTGCCTTGTGCTGTTGTCTGAATTGAGGATTGGCATATTTCCTTCTCATAATATTTCCCATTGTTGCCTTGTGCTGTTGTCTAAAACAAGGTTTGGAATATTTTTTTTTCATATTATTTTTCATATTTGCTTTATGTTCATCTTTAAATTGGGGATTATTGTACCGAATTCTTGATGTTGATTTAACTTTTTCCCTGAACCTTTCATTTGACAAATATTTATCTTTAACAATATTGATTTTTCTGTTTTTATACACTAAGTCAGAGTAGTATTTTTTTTCATTGCACTCAGATGCTTGCTCCTAAAAGTTTCACTACATTTATGAGTTTTATTTTGTTTTCGTTCTCCAATGGTTTCTTTTTTTTTTTCAAAGAAATGTCTCTCGTGATACTTTTTGTTTTGTGTAATTTTTGTTCTCAGTTTTTGTTGGTTTTTGAAAGCTTTATCGTTAGCATATTTAACCCTCATTGCATTTGCTTTCCTTGTTTTGCGAGCTATTGTAATTTGTAAACGATTTTCTTTCTTCTTGACACTGTTTTTTTCATTTGCTATAGCTCGTTTTTCTCTCATGATCTCTTTACTCTGTTTTGTCCTTAGACCATAACTCTTTTTTTTCTTTCGTTTCTTTTTTGTTTCTAAAGGATTCATGCTAATCTCTTCTTTTTGCTTATTCTTGTACATTTTGTGAGGAATATTAGACTGAGATGATTGTACTGACAAAACAACATCGTAATGTATTCTTTGCGTATTTCTCAAATAAATTCCTCTGTCAGAGGTAACCTTTCCAATGTGTACATCTTTGCCCGAAAATATACTCCATTTAACGCTTTGGTCATCATATATGTATATATCAGTTTCAATCAAGTTTGCCAAAACCATAATCTCCGTTTCGGTAGCCCAGGTTCCATTTTGAAATACTTTACTCTTTGTCACGTAATTTGAAACGTTGGCAAAACCATCTCTCAAACGATTCTCAAATTTGTTCTTGTTTTTTAGAAGATGGACAACAATAGCTTTTCTCACAAGTAAGTGATTATTTTCGTTTCCTGATAAGCAAAATGAAATAGCACGAAAGAAGCAATTTCCATCACCCATAATATGTTTGATTGTACATGGATGTTCTATAGGTGTGAATGTTTCAGCTCCATTGTTAGAGGTTGGTGTAATATCGTGAATGTTTAACTTTGTACACGATTCGTTCTTTTTCATTTCATTCAGTGGTGCAAAGTACAAGGCCGTTTGCTGTATTTCTTCTAATATTATCAAATCATCAGAGTCTTTATCAAATTTCCCTGTACTAATTCTTATTACATCCTTTTCTTTTCTAGCACTGCCTCTTGTGGTGACCTTTGGTTCATTCAATTTTGAATCAGTCATATCTTGATTGGATTCTGCTTGGTAATCATGATTTCTAGAATTGTTCCTTTGTGACGTTCGTCTGAGTTTTTTGCGGTCAGAACTAAGTTGAGCTCCATTTTCAAGTTCAGTCCATTTTCGTTTTCCATTCGATTTCTTAGAAACGCTTTCAATTGATTTGGCTTTTGCATCTTTTTTCAAACTGGTTGTCCTTCTTTTTGTTTGTTCATCTTCCATTTTAGAGTGTTTTAAGTTTTCATCTACAGAGCTGTCTATTGTCACAGTCACTTCCGTTTTATTGGCAAAACAATGGTCTCCGAATTCCGTTTCTTGTAATTTTCTCAATTCAACCCTTGCATTCTTTAATGACAATAGTTGACCATTGTAGTCATGTACATCGGGAAGTTTAGGTTTACTCGTTTTGTGCAAATCATCAGTCGTTTCTTGAGTAAGCTCAATAATGTGTTCCTTTTTTGGATTTCTATTATGTTTTAGATTTGGTGCTTTATATTGCTGTTTCTTTTCATCAGAATGTGTTGGGCATTGAGACGTTGTGCTGTATTGCGTAGTTGAGGACATATTATGACAAGTAGGGATGCCTTGTAATATAGGAAAACCGGTTAATGTCTCATTCTTACCGGATATTGCTTGTACTGATACTCCAGTTACTTCAAAATAATGGTTCATATGACAACTCAATGTCTTTGCTAATGTCATACAATGTTTGTAAACCCCTTGCCAGCTTGGTGTATGAAGTAAGATGCTGTACCCATTTTGACTTAAAAAGCCTCGATTGCTTCTTGAATGCGAATCAAATATAAAATACCCTTCATGTCCTGTTATAACTACAAATGTGTTGTTGGCGAAGGTCACAAAATGGGCATCATAAGTCTTACACAGTTGTTGTTCGAATGCATGTTCTAATGTCACAAAACCAAGTTCTTTATTATGCGATTGAACATCAAATAACTGTCCTAAAATTGTTTCGTGGTACTCTCTTAAAAGAAAAGAGTGAATTTTCAAAATCACGGACGTCACTCCTCTGAAGAGTGAAAATGTAGTGAAAATAGAGTGAACATTCACTCTTTTCTTCAATAGAGAGACCATAAAATCAATCGATTTTCACTCCTAAACAAGTGATCACGGACGTCACTCCCAAGAAAGTGAAAATAGAGTGAAAATTCACTCCTTTTTTTTAAGAGAGTATACAATCGTAAAATAGTCATTCCAGTCATCATATCCATCCAATTCCGTAGGTAATTGATTCATGGCTAAGTAATCCGTTGTGACTGAAGTGCTTTTCCTTATATTGGTATACAAATTATCACCTATTGTCAAAATCCGATCTAGATCACAACTCTTCCATTGGTTGGCTTTCTTAGACTTGCTGTTTAACACTGCAATTAAAGAATTACAAACACATTGTCTTCCGCTTGAATTGCCAAATCTTGGATGGCCCTGATTGAACGTTCCCTGAGCAATAATCGTTTTTTGTAAATTTACCTTCGTACCCGTTTTGTTATGTTCGTTTGACTGGGTTTTATCCGTAGGACTGGCATTCTCATAGGATATAGGATTGAAGTGGTATTCTGTGCGTATTTTTTTCTGAAACTGGGATGGGTCATTTGTTGTACGACTTTCATGACACTTTTGCTTATAGGCTTTGTCCACCTTGTCTGTTTTACTCGTTTGTTTCATGCCTTTTCTTTCAGAAGTCTCACAAACATTCGATGTCTTTTGTCTAATTAACATAGATACTTTTGGAGCAACGGACGATCCAATTTTCTTTTCACTTTCATCGGTCACTGAAACTACATGGATGCTTTTTGGGGGAGCCTCAACTGTTTGCAAACCATTGATGGGAATGTTTATATTATCACTATCATTTTTTGATGCCATTTTGGATAATTCTTTAGGACATAGTGGTGTGCTTGTAGTGTATTTCTCTTGATATTGTAAGGCATCAGATGCAAGTGTGTTCTCCTTTTCAGTTCCATTGTGCTGTTCGTTGGGATTATCGCAGTGAAATGATTGTACTGACAAAACAACATCGTAATGTATACGTTGTGTATTTCTCAAGTAAATTCCTTTATCAGAGGTAACCTTTCCAAGTTGTACATCCTTGCCCGAAAATATACTCCATTTAGTGTTCTGCTCGTCATATATGTATATATCAGTTTCAATCAAATTTGCCAAAACCATAATCTCCATTTCGGTAGCCCAGGTACCCCTTTGAAATACTTTGCTCTTTGTCACGTAATCTGAAACGTTAGCAAAACCATCTCTCAAACGTGTCTCAAATCTGTTCTTGTTTTTCAAAAGATGAACAACAATAGCTTTTCTCACAAGTAAGTGGTTGTTCTCGTTTCCTGATACACAAAATGATATGGCACGAAAGAAGCAATTTCCATCACCCGTTACATGTTTGATTGTACATGGATGTTCAATAGGTTGACATGTTTGACCTTCATTATCAGAAGTGGGTGTGATCTTTTGAATGTTTAACTTTGTGCAATATTCTTTCTTCTTCATTTCATTCACAGGTGAAAAGTGCAAGACAGACTTTTGTATTTCTCCTAGTATTATCAAGTCATCAGGGTCTTCATCAAATATGCTTGTAGTCAAACTTGTTACATCCTTTTCTATTTTCGTAGTGCTCATTTCCGTCACTTTTGGTTCATCCAACTTTAAATCGAGCGATGAATCCTGAGAGGACTCTGCTTTATTCTTACGAGTTCCAGAAATGCTTGTTTGTGACGTATGTGTGATTTTCTTGCTGTCTGATGTAAATTCTGTCTCATTCTCAAGGATATTCCATTTCCGTCTCCCATTCGATTTGTTAGAAGTGCTTTCAAATGCTTTGTCTTCGGATTGTTCATTCAAAGTATTGATTTCACTCTTTTCTTTTCCCTCTTCTAGCTGTTGCGGGTGGTTTGACTTATCATCTGCAAATACCTGTTCTTCATCGATGCTTTCTGTGGGGATTTTAATCTTTGGAGAATCAACGATGGGGCGGTTTTCATTTGTATTTGATGTCACTGTGGATAATTGTTTGGGACATTGTGGTGCGTTGTTCGTTTTGCCTTCTTCAATTAGATTACTTGTAGATGCAAGTGTGTTCTTTTGTACAGTTTCACTCTCGTCATCTTTGTTTGTGTCTTTCGGACATTGCGATATATTGTCCTGTTGAGGGTCATGTACTTTCACTTGGATGAGTCTGTATGCTACACTATTTGGGAGATTCGTTATATGTGCCAATTGTAAACAAAATGCGTAAGCACCTGTCCATGTGTTCGTGTGCATCAACATGTGTCGTCCACCTATTTCTTTTTGTGCATGTGTGTCAAAGATATAATATCCAGTGGTATGAGGCATTATAACAAAAGTATGTTCGTTAAATTCGACTAGGCATCCATCTGACTTTCGTTGTGTATCTAGTGCATCTTGTAGGGCATTGATCAACGGAACTTTACCAGAGGGTACATTCGTTTCAGTGTGTTCTTGTATAAGAGGACCAGTGTGGGATTCACAAATTTCTAACTCAAAACATTTGTCAAAGGCATGAATTATCTTTCCACTAGGATTGTTGGCCGATTCACGTGGATCATCCAGTATATCAGCGTCTTTAGCACATGTCACGATAGTATCAAGATTTGAAGAGGTCCATTTGCTCATGTCGTTGTTCTTAGAAAATAGTGTAGCCATCACACCAATTTGATAACTATGGTCGGAAGATATTTGACTTTCTTGTTCATTCTCTTTTACAGGAGTGCTCAAACTCTTTACAAAAACTCTATTACTATTGTTATCTCCGTTTTCTTTGGTGGAGTGTTTTCCTGTTTTGTCGTTGGCAAGGTCGTTCTCATTGGTGGTGATGTTCATTTCTGTTGAGTCATTGGCAAGGTCTTTATTATTTCCATTTTGAGATTGCTTCAAATGTGATTTTTGTTTTCTTCTTGTTGACCTTGTGTACAAGTATGCCATTGCTTTCCCAATGTACGTGACACCTTTCTCTCGACCTTTGCCTTTGTCAATGCTAGAATATGGGTCATTATTCGCATTCGTTGCTTTACGGGACACACCTCTTTCATTAAGCGGCTTAGTTTTCCTCGTCTTTACCGTCCTCCAAATTTCGGCATTATCATCAGGAGTTACATCAGTTCGATCATAATTGGTTCTCTTGCTAAATGAAGTTCTTGTGAATGTCGTTTTAATGTCACTTGTACACGATTGGCAATCATTATCTTCGATTCTGTTACTATTCTGACATTCATCAGATTTCCTTTTCTTTGTGGTTGATTGGTTTGGCGAAAGTAGTCTTTTCTTGCCCCGAGGAATATGCTTTTTCCCGCTTGATGAAGATTTGTTTCTCTTGTCTTGTGCACCAGTTATAGGACTTGGCTGTGCTGCGTGGTCATTATCATTATTGTCTTTCGTTAGATGTTCGTACATGTTTACGTCAATAGGGATACCAAATTGGTCATATAAGCGCTTAGACAAATTGTTGTTACCACAATAGCAACATATCCATACTACTTGAGCATTAGTCAACTCTTTTGCAGAAGGTAATCCCATACATGGCACATGGTAATGGTTCAAGCATGTTTCACATGTTGTTTTGTTCTCATTCTCTTGAATATCTAGGCCACAGACGCAACAATCCCCATTGCCATTCATGATGTACGTGTTACTATCCGGTCCAAGTGATGTGACCGTTTCCAAAATGGTTTTAATGATTAGCCGTACAAATTGATACGATTTGGCTCAGAACTTCACGTATATAATTTAGACGGAAAAAATGCAATCTCTTGGCTTATATCTATGTGATGTATAGTTCTTCAATATATAATGCGTTTTCTTTTTGTTTTAATGATTATAACATAGGCTTACACACATTCGTGCATATACTCGGAACTTTAGTAATCAGGTTTATCTCACAGTCACTCTTTTTTATATGTACTTAGCACACTTTGCTTATTTTGATCTTCACGTTCTCACAAAACCCCTTGTTTACTCGATTATAAACAAATTTTACGTCACTTTTGATTTCACGTTCTTGAAATTTCTTTCCTCAACAATCAATCACACTGTGCCTCTTCTATCAAACAACTCTGCTAAATTATTTGCGTTCCTGTAAGTTACACAAAGACTATCTTGCCGCTTTTCAATGAATCAGACTCACTCCTTTATTTAGTCTCTCTTACAATCTCGAATATACCACTATGCTCAATTATCTGTTTCTTGACAGTCAGTTTCGCTTTTCCTATACCGGTAGTCTCTTATGCAATCTCCCGTTTTTTGTGTGCAATATTTGTATTGTCTTTAACGTTCTATATAATATACACACACAACCTTGTCACCAATCTTTGAAAATTCCACCAGTTTATAATTCAAAGCAACTCACCACAGCCCAAAGTTGTTTTTTTAATATCAGAAAATTCACTCTTTATCATTAATTTATTTACATTAAGCTTAACAACTCGTATACCAAAATATCATTCACTTTTACACCAAGAATTAAAGAAATTCACACGTTTACACTTTTTAAGGAATTGTAATCAGTTATTTAATATTTGTTCCAAGTCTTTTCCAATTCGTTCCAAATTTTTTCCAATTCGTTTCAAGTCTTTTCCAATTCGTTCAGATCTTATTGCAAGCGTTATTGGGATGAATCGTTCATGAAAAAATGAGGTGAAATGGATGAAATGAGCTCACAGCTGTGATAAATTCTTATGAAAAATGAACATGTAATGATTTTTTTGCTTATGGGAAATGTCTTCTTAGAGGGGAGGTGAAATGAGTGGAAGTGAAAAATATTTCAGTCCAACAAGACGTCTGAAAATGGAAGGAGTGTATAGAAGTCTTTTATACAAAGAACGCAAAACATATACCGTACTGAAAATCCAGGATCTGCAGACAGAGAAAAGAAAAGAAAAGAAAAAGATATGCATGAGACATAAACAAGGAGATGGAATGCTTTTTAAACCATCAGTATTGTTTGGATATATATCAGTTTATGTTAATATTTTGTTTTGATATTGAATATAAAAAAGGCCATTCAATTATGATTCATTCACATAATGTACTATAAGATGGTTAAAAGAATCCCTGCAATCTGATTGGTCAATTACCGTGTAATTATTTTTACTGAATGCACGCAATATCAACACGATATATGCAATATTGAAACCGATAACACCGATATCCAAAACAAAATGGCGAAATCGCGGCGGCAATTTGATTTTCCAGCTTCTAAAAGAAAAAGAATTATCTAAATTGTTGGATGATTTAAATGTGACTAGCATGAAAATTTTAATTAAAGTATGGATTCTCAAAGTTGGAAAAGTTTGCACAAATCAAGAACGTCAATTTAGGAGACATTTTTACGCCAGAATTGGACAAACTGTTATAGTTCTAAACTAAGTTCTATGCTTTTGTACATACACCGACGGTGAGTTGTAAACCTAGACTTTAGTACCTTCGCTGTGGCATACAACGCCACTTTTTGGATCACTGTACTTAAGATATCCGTAACAAATTTCAATTTCTCGAGGCTGTGTTGGTGAAACTGAAGCGAGAGGGGCCAGGAAGCACCACACATAAAGCCTCAATTTCTGTACTTGATATGGACAAGATCCAGACCTCTTCTAATTTAGATTACACCTCTCTAACACTCAAAAAAGCTTGCAAAATAAGTTTTTATTGATTTAATGACTTTCTTTTGGGTTTCATGTAAAGGTCAGTTAGGCCCGACTTTATTTTGTTAAGGTTTAGGCTTAAATCATTCTCCATTTGTTTAAATCCATTGCACTAAGTAACAACAAACAAATTATGCAAATTTAAAAATCATGCGTCCAATAATTATAATTACCAGATGCAAGATTTTGCCATGCATTCAATAAATCTGTAAAATAACAAAATTTTGTATTTTTGACAATTTTGGGGGTCCCATCTTATAAAACAGATGATGCACAGGTTTAATTTGTGGGTCGGTGCAATTGTGTGCACGCGCTACCTTTGAATTTGGTCTAAAACCATTCAAAGGTACCTTGTACACACAATCCCTACCGACGCACTCAAACCTGTGCATCATTTGTATAATGACCAATGACTACTTGTGTATTAATTACAATTTCCTCAAAACTTGCTATCAAACTCTATAAAAAACATATTGAAAGGCTTTACGCAATGTTGAAATCGATATGTGTATTACAAGATAACTTTGGTGTTGAGCCCTCCTTGTCACCCATAGAATTGAGGATGCAACAAAACCTCTCCAACCTAAAAAAAAGGTAATCTTTTTTTCCCCCCTGCTATGATTTACATCATCTTCTATTCTGACGACAAAACCTATAATTAATCGCAAAATATAAAGGGTGACATTTAAACCTACAGTGTACATGTAATTTCCATATAATTATAAACATTATTTTGGGTGTGTGATTTTGTACATGTGCAGAACTGTATGTATTTTTTTTTTTTTTTTTAAATAAAGAAATGATTTACAACCCAAAATATATGCATTTCATATTACTAATGTATTACTTTACTTTTTTTTTTTACACCTGGAAGATTCTGGTTGAAAGCTGTCTGGTTTGATGACAAAGTGTGATGGGAACTTCCAACCTTCAATCAACTGTTGATATGTACAGTATCTGTAATACAAAATATAAATATAAAATAAAATTTAAATCATTAACATTCATATTATTTTGCATGAGTTTGAATATTTTATGAAATGAACAATTTTTGTTTCAGACACAAGTTTTCAAGGTATGTACAACTGGTATGAATTGAATGATCCCAACACAAAATTGTGGAAAGTTATTGTTGACTACTTGTTTATAAATTGCAATTTTCTCAAAACTTGCTATCAAACTCTATAGAAAACATATTAGAAGGCTATAAACAATCTTAAAATTGATATGTGTTTTACAAAATAGCTTTGGTGTTGAGCTCCCCTTATCACATACAATTGAAGATGCAACAAAACCTATCCAACCCTCAAAATGATATCTTCTTTTCTATATCTTAAATAGACACACATGAAGTATATCTACAGGATTGTGCTTTCATAAAGGAGGTACAAAATCATGTCAAATTTTTATCTGATCATTCTAATTTAATGAGAGTTAATGTAGGGCCTAATTTGTTTATCCTAGCAGAAACTTCATCAGAGGCTAACTGACGAGGGAACATAAAAAACATAATACTATATACTAAACATAATACAAACATATGCATACAGCTATGGAAGGGGGTGTAAACATAGAGCAATAAAGAGGCTTTGAACGGCCAATCAAACTTGGCTGGGAATGGAGAGGAAACACACACAAAAAAAAATATATATATATATAATTATATAGGTCATATATCATGGGACAAGGGAGAGGGTAAAGAAAAATGTAAATAAGAATAGGGGAGGCCTGATCAAAGCAGTGATAAAGACCTTGAATAGAAAGGCATTTGGATGGGGAAAAAGAGGAAGGCATAAGAAGGAAGTAAGGAAGGCCAAATTGAGAAGGGGGGGGGGGAGGGGGGAGTAAACAAAGGGATGCTTACGTGAATAATGCAGACGGTCAAGAGTGTGGAGAATGTGGTGATTACGGTACCATGTAGGATGGAACAGAGGCGAGCTTATATGCGATGAAAGGCGGTCACAATAGGCGAGGATGGATGCGATAAAAGGCGGTCACAAGAGGTAATCTATCATTGGTAGTCCGGATGGAGACTCCCGTTGCAGGACCTCAGACCTGAGAGAGCAAACTTCCTTAATGGTTTGTGTAGCTGTCCAAATTGTAAATTAGAAAAGAAACAAATTATGCAATTGTAAAAAACTAAACTAGATGGATCTCTGACTGTGTATGCCTCCACGGATCCACCATTGCACAATATATATATAAAAAAGGCCCCAATTAATATGCACTAAACAAATTTGTCAACTCCATTTTGATAGTAATCTGCCAACTACATCTGATATCACAATTTTGAGTTAATCATGCATACATGTACATCCCCCCCCCCCCCCACTCCATGAATGGAGGGATACCATGAGTGCTTGTAAAATCTCTGGCTCCTATCAAAAGAAAAAGATCTACCAGTACTGACTTTACACAAGGAACTTTTACTAAAAAAAAAAGAAGGGGGGTGCTAAAAAAGGCTTGTATACCAAATGAAAAAGGTCTACCCGTATTGACTTTACACACTGGACTTTTGCTCAAAAGTTAGAATTGCTGGGAACATGCATATACATAACCTAAATAACACTGAGTGGAGGGGCCAGGGCATACAAACAACCGAGATCTTGAACATACTGAGAACGTATCACCCCTGGGGGGTGTTTTATAATGCTGTTCATAAAGTTACGCATGACTTTACAAACAACTTGTATATGAAAAGCCAAATGGGATGCTCAATCATTATTAAATACATCAACTTAATTTGAACTGTGCAGATGTAGATTAAAGGTAATACAAAGTTTTGGGAAATTTTGAAAATTGGGTGCATAGTGAATCTTTACAATTTTGATATATTTGGATGCCCCTGTGGATGTATTATAAGCACTAAAAAAATCAACCCCTAAAACACTTCTGTTTTCAAAAAAAATTGAATATACAAATATACCTGTGCTCCCGGTAAATTTTGATAAATTTCAAATAGCGCCTACGGCCGTACAATGGTAGCTGCGACCATGAAAATCTCACAATATGTAATTGTGATATATAATTTCCTAACAAAAATAGCTAATCGGTCGAATTTAGTCAAGAAACATTGTTTTATAGCTAAATTGGTATCTTGACCTTGAGAGGGAGCTACACAACATAAAGGGTTTATTATTTATAGTTTCATAACTTTAGACTCAATTTCAACCGGGACAACAATCAATGAATATTGTAGAAAGGCATATGCTTCCAATATGTTAATTTGAACCAAATTCATGACCCCATACCAAAACTTTGTAATACTTTTAACATTTTTATGATAACAAACATTTTTAGTGCAAAGTATTTTTTTTGCCATAATTTAATTGAATTGATTGAAAATATCAGAAAAAACTTTGGGCATCCTATCTGGCACTTCATATACAAGTCGTTTGTAAAGTCATGCGTTACTTTACAAAAGCTTTATGAAACACCCCCCTGGCAACTTTAGTGGCATAAACAAAATCTTTCCCCCTCCCAACTTACTTGAAGAATGAGCGAAGGTGCAGCCAATTCCTTGCTGTTTGTATACTGCATGGAACTAAGCCCAGATAGCTGGCCTTACAAACTTGACCGCACGTTGTCAGAGCAGGGGAAGATCTGAAAACAAACAGGAAAAACAAGAATATGTATTAAATCCAAATCTCCTCTAATGACAGCTTTCCCACACACCAACAAATTACATCAAAGCTGTGCTAAGCTTAAAAATAAACTTGTTTAAAACATACAGTTGGTCTACAAAAAAAATAGAGCAAAACCAGAAAATGATGAGGATGAACTTAATCACTGCCTTCTTGAATGGTGAGCCCACAGGAGTGAATGGGGGAACAACGTCTCATTCAATATTTCACCCTGCTGCAACTAGTAAATCAATACAGTCACCTAGAGATCCTAGGACCTATAGAATTATGTCAAAGATCGGTTGGGGAAATTAAAATGATGGCCAACTGGAATGTCAAGCATGCATGTGCTGACAGTAAATCTGTGTCCATAAAAGCATCTCATGAGAGCGGTCTTGATTTTGACTTCATACAAAATGCTGCACACTCTGCATGTGATCAGGGGCCCTTTTTTTTCCTTCAAAATGGCCACTCAAAATGGAGGCATGGTACATTTTCTGTGAAAAATTGACTATTTTTCAAGATGGCCGCCAGATTTTTAAAATTTTTAAAATCAGATAGTGATCCATTTTAGCAGTGTTTTTCATGGTTTTTTTCTTAACAAAATTAAATTACAAAAAAAAAGAAAAAAAAAGGGGGAGGCGACCTCCAAAAAGGAAGCGGGCAGGAAACTAAACATGTGTATCTTTTTTAATGGCCTAAATGACCTCTACTGATTCACAACATTTCAAACACCACTGTACAAAACTTGACTGAGTTCACTCAAAAGTTCTTTAGTGACAATTGATGACACCTACATGTACTAAATAGCAGGTAAAGACAATCTTTTCAAATTACCCATGATAACAAATATTCCTTAAAAATACAAAACATGAGTCTGCCAAACAAGCCAGTCATCATTCTGTAATATTTTGGTCGCCACGCATGCGCGCAAAAGCACACTAAATCCTCATGTAAAATCATTAACACAAATCCGTCAAAATGCGTGACTAGACAGAACGGAAAAAACCCAGCGGCAGTATATTTACATGATTTGGAGCTGTGAATCGGCACAAAATTACAAAACTGAATTATTGCAGTCATGTTGTAGGTTAAAAGCATGATTATGGGGCACCACATTCAATAGTTAGTATGATTCAACATTATTTTTCCCATGTGTAAACGTATGCAGTAATCAATGCCTCTCATCACTACAAATCAAAACGCATAGAGCCTGGAGGGCATAAAAGTTACCTGATATCTATAAAAGAGCTGACGGGGCTGTCAACCCTCCCGCATTTGGAGGGAGTCTCACGCCGCCCCAAAAACATGTAGCGGGAGACTAATATTTTCTCAAAAAAAAAATCACCCTCCAAGCAGTTTCCCAAAGTTGACAGCCCTGAGAGCATGTGCCATACAGACCACTCCGCACGCACGCCGAGTAGCCGAGAAGCCTGTTTCAAATCGGGCAAAGCTAGATTTCCATGCAATCATAACCAGGCTGACCAGATTCAACGTTAACAAAAAACAGAAATACAAAGTTGTAAACCATCCAGAGGCTCCTAATAAATTGGGTTACTGATTAATTAATTATATCATTACAAATTTTTATTCAGTTATGGATAACTGATTTTCTTATAAAACTGAAACTATGGCGTATTTATTCCATACACCAGTTTACGGTTACAACAGTGCCATGCGCTGACATGGGCGCAACTTTAATAGACTGGAAAACATTGACCTCTAGAGGTCAATTCTCGGGTAAATTAAGCAACGCCCATGCAAATATGTTGTGAGCACACAGCGCAGGCAGTGACGCAACAATACATGCGCATCTGGAAACATTGATGACACTGCCTGCGCTGTGTGCTCACATCATATGTGCATGGGCGCTATCTGAATTTACGCGATAACCACTGACCACTAGAGGTCAATGTTTTGTTTACCTGTAAATTAAAATGGGGCCCATAACTGTAAACTGGTGTATACTGAATGAACGCCATTAAACTAATACCAACAACAACAACAATACATACCGGTATCTGTTATAACACATCAAGGTTATACTAGGCCTAATTGCAGTATACCCTACCATATTGTTAGTCTTCAAACATTAGCCATAGATATAGATTGTGATTTTATTGTTTGCGATAACGGTGATACAGGTATTAAAGATTAAATGCAAGTGTTTGTAATATTTATTTGGTGGATGAAAAGTTGAATTATACGCCGTTTTGTGCGTCATTGCAGCGCTGAATGTGGTGTGTTCGTCAGAAATTTGTAACTAGACTGGTAGTGGTCATTGGTCGTTTCTAATTTTCTATTTCTAATATTTGTCAAATTGTGGGTTCTAAATCTGTGCCCCCGTAAAACCGTGGTAAGGTATTCTGCAAATGTTCAGACTTCAGAATTATTAACTGTTTAGACGTCCAAGTTTCTCATTTTGCCTTGTATCACAGCAAATACACAAATAATTACATTCTGTAAATATGCACCATTTTAAGCATATTTCTAAAATATTTCATTGTTTACCATACATTTCACACTTTCAGTTTCATAACCCGGTTTTGTAGAAGTACACATACCGTAGCCTATACCGTGCGAGTCAAAAAAAGTCACACACACCCACACACGCGCACAAATGTTTGTTGATGTTTGTTGATATTTGTTATTTGATATGTAATACATGTGTGGCATGATTAATTTTGTTAGGGATGTTATTTGGATCTGCAAAGACCGAATTAATACCCAAATCCCAATTGTTTTATTCAAACATCACATAGATCTAAGCAACTTTGGCGCAAGTTGATTTTTGCACTCTTGCAAACAATGCCTCCTGTTCATCCAAGTGTGAACACATAGATCTACCACTCAAAAATGGTACCAAATGATTTGGAATAAAACACTCTTTCATAAGATGTATAATAATTTACTGTTGATAGATAATTTTTTTAATAATTATCGATTTTCTAGATGTAAACTTATTTTGGAAACACACTGTATAGTCACCACACATACGACCTAGAGGATCCGGGCTAACTCGGACCAGGGGACAACTCGGCCCAGCTGCAAAAACGGTCATTTTTTGTCATTTTACCCCAACTCTAACCCTAACCCACACATAGGAGCATCACTATCCTGGCTGTGTAGTAAAAGCTGTGCTTTTGATTCTCAACATTTCAAACACCACTGTACAAAACTCAACTGATTTCACTAAAAATCAGTACTTTAGTGACAATTGATGACACCTAAATAGCAATGATTTAAAAATTCAAATTGTAAGTCTAGTGTCAAAGTTTGCTTACAGCTGCATCGACATGATTGTGTACAGTCTATGCAATATTGTGTATGGGTCTAAAATACCCGCCTCACAGCAAGCATGCAGTGCTAGAGGTCAAAACACTTTATCATTGACTCTCTATGCTTTGCTGGAGTGCCCTAACCCTAACCCTAAACCTAAACATGCAAAAAATGACCTTTTTTTGCAGCTGGACCAAGTTGTCCCCTGGTCCGAGTTAGCCAGACTCCAACCTAGAATCCGAGCAAACTCGGCCCAAAGCTGCCTACAGTAGCTGCAAAAACTGTCAATTTCTTACATTAAACCCTAACCAAACGCTAACTCTAACCCAAAACCTGCAAAATTGACCATTTTTGCAGCTGAGACGAGATGTCTTTGAGCCAAGTTAGCCCGACAACACCGTAGACCTTCATTGATATAATCTAGTCTACGTTTTATAGAACTCAGTCATACTCATAGTCATACTCCATACAACATGTAGACTTTATACATGCCAGTCTACATGCGCAGCTCCACACACACCAACATCGAACACCTTACTTCAATACTTGGCTTTGGGCAGTGGCGCTTTCCATTAAAATAATTGTTACAAAATATAAACTCACCAAAATAAATACGATAATTGTTACAAAATTAGAACTTACCAAATATCACTATCAGTATCAGTTTCCACTAAACTGTCGGCAGGATAACGGGCATCAATTGAGAACACGAGAACAATCCACAAAAGGTCGAAGAAAGGCTCCAACTCGAAAATCTTGTCAGCATTCGATCGAGAACTTGTCTGTAATTTCGTGTATTGAATCAAGGCCTGCACTGCATGTGCGCGACGAGGTGCCGGTGACGTCGCATGCAGCATGCAAAAGCGTAAGCGCAGCAAGCTCAACGAACTCAAACCACAGAACTCTTAAATACGTATTTAAGAGTTCTGTGACTCAAACAAACCAAGCTGCTCTAATGTCAAAGGTTAAGGGAGTATGGTACGCCGAATGTACTTTTATATTTTTACACCACCATTATTTTCCACACACACACACACGTTGATAGGTATGACAAATATCATGAATCTTCATGACATTGTTTTTTTCTAGCAGTATCTCGCTTATTTTTTGCTCTATTTTCTCTCAAATTTTAGTTGACCAGCCCACCTATACTTGTTCCAAACAAGTATTATATGTCTAGTTATTTATTTATTTTTCTTAATTCTCGCCACTTTTTTGTTAGCAAGATAACTTGAAATTGTCTAACTCAAATCACTTGAAATTTGGCACACATATGTATAGGCATATGGACAAAACACAGTAAGGTTTTCAACCTTGACCTTGATTGATGACGTCATCTAGGCGCCATTTTGTGAAATTTTCTGAAAATAAACTCATGATCATATCTTCATAACCAAAAGGTATTTCTCATTCATATTTATTACGATCAAGGTCAATATCAGTCCAGTCAGTTTCAGGTCAAAAAACGCGCGCGTGCGCGTACGTCCGCGCGTCAGTGCGCGCGCAAAATTTTAAAATGCTCAAAATCGTCTCAAATTTATTTTGCATACGTTTCAGGTCATTTTAAGCATTTTATAAAAAATCGCGCGTACAAGCATGCGCGCGCGTTTTCGCGCGTAACACCATTACAAAACATAGAATCGCCATTTTTTTTCTTTCATGATATTTCTCATATTTTTTCAAGGAATTTGATACAATGTTTATCTCTTTATGACCATTATTAACAAGATGAGCGTCAATTCAAGATAAATGTCCGTGCGCGCGAGCTCTTTTATTACATAGCATATATGGGCAAAAACATGCCTATACAAAATCCATTATAGCTCTTTGGAATGAACCGTGACCTTCAATGTTTTTTCATATTTAGATAGAGTATGAGTCGGAAATATGATTCCATGTCTCATTTGGCCATTAAGTGTATCGTGACATCATCACAATGGCCTTGGAACTCAAAATACGAATTTGCATATTATGACGTCAGCATATTTATGTAAAATTGATTGTATCTCTGTAAATATTGATCAATTTTCTTCAAAATTTTGATATGTTGTAGCTAAGACAATTCTCTACAAGCGCAATAATAACCATTTTTCATTTTGATGACGTCATCATAGTGAAAATTTTGATTAAAGGCCTCATGTCAAAAACTTCATAATTTGCGTGTTATGCCTATAGAAGGTGAATTTAGTTCACGTTATGAATCTACATGATATTGTCTTTTAAGAATTTGTAAGCAGTATGTCGCTTATTTTTGCTCTATTTTGTCTCAAATGTTAGTTGACCAGCCCACCTATACTTGTTCCAAACAAGTATTATATGTCTAGTTATTTATTTATTTTTCTTAATTCTCGCCACTTTTTTGTTAGCAAGATAACTTGAAATTGTCTGAATCAAATCACTTGAAATTTGGCACACATATGTATAGGCATATGGACAAAACACAGTAAGGTTTTCAACCTTGACCTTGACTGATGACGTCATCTAGGCGCCATTTTGTGAAATTTTCTGAAAATAAACTCATGATCATATCTTCATAACCAAAAGGTATTTCTCATTCATATTTATTATGATCAAGGTCAATATCAGTCCAGTCAATTTCAGGTCAAAAAACGCGCGCGTGCGCGTACGTCCGCGCGTCAATGCGCGCGCAAAATTTTTTAATGCTCAAAATCGTCCCAAATTTATTTTGCATACGTTTTAGGTCATTTTAAGCATTTTATAAAAAATCGCGCGTACGAGCATGCGCGCGCGTTTTCGCGCGTAACATCATTAAAAAACATAGAATCGCTATTTTTTTTTCTTTCATGATATTTCTCATATTTTTTCAAGGAATTTGATTCCATGTTTATCTCTTTATGACCATTATTAACAAGATGAGCGTAAATTCAAGATAAATGTCAGTGCGCGCGAGGTCTTTTAATACATAGCATATATGGGCAAAAACATGCCTATACAAAATCCGTTATAGCTCTTTGGAATGCACCGGGATTCTCAATTTTTTTTCATATTAAGATAGAGTATGAGTCGGAAATATGATTCCATGTCTCATTTGGCCATTAAGTGTATCGTGACATCATCACAATGGCCTTGGAACTCAAAATACGAATTTGCATATTATGACGTCAGCATATTTATGTAAAATTGATTGTATCTCTGTAAATATTGATCAATTTTCTTCAAAATTTCGATATGTTGTAGCTAAGACAATTCTCTACAAGCGCAATAATAACCATTTTTCATCTTGATGACGTCATCATAGTGAAAATTTTGATTGAAGGCCTCATGTCAAAAACTTCATAATTTGCGTGTTATGCCTATAGAAGGTGAATTTAGTTCACGTTATGAATCTACATGATATTGTCTTTTAAGAATTTGTAAGCAGTATGTCGCTTATTTTTGCTCTATTTTGTCTCAAATGTTAGTTGACCAGCCCACCTATACTTGTTCCAAACAAGTATTATATGTCTAGTCAGGTGGGCTGTATCTAATACAGACCACCTTATATTTTTGTTAAAATTGCCTTTATTTCTTTATTATTATTTATTTATTTTTCTTAATTATACCCACTTTTTTGTTAACAAGATAACTTGAAAATGGCTCAATTAAATGCCTTGAAATTTGGCACACATATGTATAGGCATATGAACAACACAAAGTAATGTTTTCAACCTTGACCTTGACTGATGACGTCATCTAGGCGCCATTTTGTGAAATTTTCTGAAAATTTACTCATGGTCATATTTTCATAACGGTAAATCATTTCTCATTCATATTTATCATGATCAAGGTCAATATCAGTCCGGTCAATTTCAGGTCCAAAAACGCGCACATGCGCGTACGTCCGCGCGTCAGTGCGCGCGCAAAATTTTATAATGCTGAAAATCTTCTCAAATTTATTTTGCATACGTTTAAGGCCATTTTAAGCATTTTATAAAAAATCGCGCACACGCACATGCGCGCGCGTTTTCGCGCGCAAAACTATTATACAACATAGAATCGCCATTTTTTTTCTTCCATGATATTTCCCATATTTTTACAAACAAATTGATACCATGTTTATCTCTTTATGACTATTATTAAGGGAATGAGCGTTCGCTTAACATAAATGTCCGTGCGCGCGAGCTCTTGTAATACATAACATACATGGGCAAAAACATGCCTATACACAATCCATTATAGCTCTTTGGGATGCACCTGGACCCCAATTCTGTTTTAATATTTGAAAAGAGTATGAGTCAGAGATATGATTTCATGTCTCATTTGGCCATTAAGTGTATCGTGACATCATCTTAATGGCCTAGGAACTCAAAATACGAATTTGCATATTATGACATCAGCATATTTATGGAAAATTGATTGTATCTCTGTATATATTGATTGATTTTCTTTAAAATTTCAATATGTTGTAGCTAAGATATTTTTCTACAAGTTCAATAATAACCCTTTTTCATTTTGATGACGTCATCAGAGTGAAAATTTTGATTAAAGGCCTCATGTCAGAAATTTCATAATTTGCGTGTTATGACTATTAAAGGTGAATTTCGTTCACGTAATGAATCTACATGATAGTGTTTTTTAAGAATTTTCAAGCAATCTCGCTTAACTTTGCTCTATTTTGTTTTCAAATTTAAGTTGACCAGCCCACCTATACTTGTTCCAAACAAGTATTATGTCTAGTTATTTATTTATTTTTCTTAATTCTCGCCACTTTTTTGTTAGCAAGATAACTTGAAAATGGTTGAATGATATACCTTGAAATTTGGCACACATATGTATAGGCATATGGAGAAAACACAGTAAGGTTTTCAACCTTGACCTTGACTGATGACGTCATCTAGGCGCCATTTTGTGAAATTTTCTGAAAATAAACTCATGATCATATCTTCCTAACCAAAAGGTATTTCTCATTCATATTTATTATGATCAAGGTCAATATCAGTCCAGTCAATTTCAGGTCAAAAAACGCGCGCGTGCGCGTACGTCCGCGCGTCAATGCGCGCGCAAAATTTGTAAATGCTCCAAATCGTCTCAAATTTATTTTGCATACGTTTCAGGTCATTTTAAGCATTTTATAAAAAATCGCGCGTAAGAGCATGCGCGCGCGTTTTCGCGCGTAACACCATTAAAAAACATAGAATCGCCATTTTTTTTTCTTTCATGATATTTCTCATATTTTTTCAAGGAATTTGATTCCATGTTTATCTCTTTATGACCATATTAACAAGATGAGCGTAAATTCAAGATAAATGTCAGTGCGCGGGAGCTCTTTTAATACATAGCATATATGGGCAAAAACATGCCTATACAAAATCCCTTATAGCTCTTTTGAATGAACCGTGACCTTCAATTTGTTTTCATATTTAGATAGAGTATGAGTCGGAAATATGATTCCATGTCTCATTTGGCCATTAAGTGTATCGTGACATCATCATAATGGCCTTGGAACTCAAAATACGAATTTGCATATTATGACGTCAGCATAATTATGGAAAATTGATTGTATCTCTGTTAATATTGATCGATTTTCTTCCAAATTTCGATATGTTGTAGCTAAGACAATTCTCTACGAGCCTATTTGCCACCATTTTTCATTTTGATCACGTCATCATAGTAAAAAAATATGATTAAAGGGCACATATCAGAAATTTCTTAAGTTGCGTGTTATGCCTATGGAAGGTGAATTTCGTTCACATCATTAATCTACATGACATTGTTTTTTAGCAGTATCTCGCTTATTTCTGGTCTATTTTGTCTCAAATTTTAGTTGACCAGCCCACCTATACTTGTTCCAAACAAGTATTATATGTCTAGTCAGGTGGGCTGTATCTAATACAGACCACCTTATATTTTTGTTAAAATTGCCTTTATTTATCAGGTGGGCTGTATATAATACAGAACACCTTATGTTTTCGTTAGAAAAATTTTCTTAATTCTCGCCACTTTTTTGTTAGCAGGATAACTTGAAAATGGCTCAATCAATTGCCTTGAAATTTGGCACACATATTTATTGGCATGAGGAAAGAGCACAGTAAGGTTTTCAACCTTGACCTTGACTGATAACGCTATCTAGGCGCTATTTTGTGAAAATCAACATATGATCATATCTTCATAACGGAAAGTTTTTTCTCATTCATATTTATCATGATCAAGGTCAATATCAGTCCGGTCAATTTCAGGTCCAAAAACGCGCGCGTACGCCATTATTAGCAATGGCATTTTATAAAGAGTCGCGCGCACGCGCATGCGCGCGCGTTTTCGTTTGTCACGGCCGAACGCAAAATAATTCCTCCCGGGTATTTTTTGACACAGTATTCCTCATATTTTTCCGAACAATTTGATACCATGTTTATCTCCTTACGACCATTATTAAGGGAATGAGCGTCCGTTCAAGATAAATGTCCGTGTGCGCGAACTCTTGTAATACATAGCATATATGGGCAACAACATGCCTATATAAAACCCTTATGGCTCTTTGGAATGCACGGGAACCCTCAATGTTTGTTCATATTCGGATAGAGTATGAGTGGGAGATGTGATTTCATGTCTCATTTGGCCATTAAATATATCGTGTCACCATCATATTGACCTTGGAACTCAAAATACGAATTTGCATATTATGACGTCAGCATATTTATGGAAAAATTGATTGTATCTCTGTAAATTTCAATTGAATCTCTTCCTAATGTTGATATCTTGTAGTTGAGGCGATTGTCTACAAGATCACTGCACATTATTTTTCATTTTGATGACGTCATCATAGTGAAAATTGCGATTAGAGCTAACTGGACAGATTTTCTTAATTTGCGTGTTAAGCCTATGGGAGGTGCCAATTTCGTTCAAATCATGGATCTACATGACATTAATCTTTGAGCCCTATCTAGCTCATTTGTGCTCTATGTTCTCCTAAATTTTTGGATGTTATAGCTGAGACTATGGGCTATACAAGTTGTGCCTTTTGTTTTTTAATCAGATGGTGGGATCATGTCAAAATTTTCAATTGAAAGTTGAAATTGCAAATTTCTGTAGAACTTTGCGTAGTTAGTAATACGTGGATGACGTCACGGTTTCTCTTTATCAGGTGGGCTGTATATAATACAGAACACCTTATGTTTTCGTTAGAAAAATTTTCTTAATTCTCGCCACTTTTTTGTTAGCAGGATAACTTGAAAATGGCTCAATCAATTGCCTTGAAATTTGGCACACATATTTATTGGCATGAGGAAAGAGCACAGTAAGGTTTTCAACCTTGACCTTGACTGATAACGCTATCTAGGCGCTATTTTGTGAAAATCAACATATGATCATATCTTCATAACGGAAAGTTTTTTCTCATTCATATTTATCATGATCAAGGTCAATATCAGTCCGGTCAATTTCAGGTCCAAAAACGCGCGCGTACGCCATTATTAGCAATGGCATTTTATAAAGAGTCGCGCGCACGCGCATGCGCGCGCGTTTTCGTTTGTCACGGCCGAACGCAAAATAATTCCTCCCGGGTATTTTTTGACACAGTATTCCTCATATTTTTCCGAACAATTTGATACCATGTTTATCTCCTTACGACCATTATTAAGGGAATGAGCGTCCGTTCAAGATAAATGTCCGTGTGCGCGAACTCTTGTAATACATAGCATATATGGGCAACAACATGCCTATATAAAACCCTTATGGCTCTTTGGAATGCACGGGAACCCTCAATGTTTGTTCATATTCGGATAGAGTATGAGTGGGAGATGTGATTTCATGTCTCATTTGGCCATTAAATATATCGTGTCACCATCATATTGACCTTGGAACTCAAAATACGAATTTGCATATTATGACGTCAGCATATTTATGGAAAAATTGATTGTATCTCTGTAAATTTCAATTGAATCTCTTCCTAATGTTGATATCTTGTAGTTGAGGCGATTGTCTACAAGATCACTGCACATTATTTTTCATTTTGATGACGTCATCATAGTGAAAATTGCGATTAGAGCTAACTGGACAGATTTTCTTAATTTGCGTGTTAAGCCTATGGGAGGTGCCAATTTCGTTCAAATCATGGATCTACATGACATTAATCTTTGAGCCCTATCTAGCTCATTTGTGCTCTATGTTCTCCTAAATTTTTGGATGTTATAGCTGAGACTATGGGCTATAAAAGTTGTGCCTTTTGTTTTTTAATCAGATGGTGGGATCATGTCAAAATTTTCAATTGAAAGTTGAAATTGCAAATTTCTGTAGAACTTTGCGTAGTTAGTAATACGTGGATGACGTCACGGTTTCTCTTTATCAGGTGGGCTGTATATAATACAGAACACCTTATGTTTTCGTTAGAAAAATTTTCTTAATTCTCGCCACTGATATTGACCTTGATCATGATAAATATGAATGAGAAAAAACTTTCCGTTATGAAGATATGATCATATGTTGATTTTCACAAAATAGCGCCTAGATAGCGTTATCAGTCAAGGTCAAGGTTGAAAACCTTACTGTGCTCTTTCCTCATGCCAATAAATATGTGTGCCAAATTTCAAGGCAATTGATTGAGCCATTTTCAAGTTATCCTGCTAACAAAAAAGTGGTCAATTTCAGGTCCAAAAACGCGCGCGTACGCCATTATTAGCAATGGCATTTTATAAAGAGTCGCGCGCACGCGCATGCGCGCGCGTTTTCGTTTGTCACGGCCGAACGCAAAATAATTCCTCCCGGGTATTTTTTGACACAGTATTCCTCATATTTTTCCGAACAATTTGATACCATGTTTATCTCCTTACGACCATTATTAAGGGAATGAGCGTCCGTTCAAGATAAATGTCCGTGTGCGCGAACTCTTGTAATACATAGCATATATGGGCAACAACATGCCTATATAAAACCCTTATGGCTCTTTGGAATGCACGGGAACCCTCAATGTTTGTTCATATTCGGATAGAGTATGAGTGGGAGATGTGATTTCATGTCTCATTTGGCCATTAAATATATCGTGTCACCATCATATTGACCTTGGAACTCAAAATACGAATTTGCATATTATGACGTCAGCATATTTATGGAAAAATTGATTGTATCTCTGTAAATTTCAATTGAATCTCTTCCTAATGTTGATATCTTGTAGTTGAGGCGATTGTCTACAAGATCACTGCACATTATTTTTCATTTTGATGACGTCATCATAGTGAAAATTGCGATTAGAGCTAACTGGACAGATTTTCTTAATTTGCGTGTTAAGCCTATGGGAGGTGCCAATTTCGTTCAAATCATGGATCTACATGACATTAATCTTTGAGCCCTATCTAGCTCATTTGTGCTCTATGTTCTCCTAAATTTTTGGATGTTATAGCTGAGACTATGGGCTATAAAAGTTGTGCCTTTAGATTTTTGATCAGATGGTGGGATCTTGTTGAAATTTTTAATTGAATGTTAAATTCGCAAAATTCTGTAAATCAGAATTATGCATATGTCACGTATGTCCTTTTTGTGAAAATTAAACGTTAGCAGCTTCCTAGTATTCAAATTAAACAAGGAAACCCCTTTACTTTCTAGACTTTACTGTCAGACACTATTGAGTGACTGACAGACTTTTTTTCCTCTGGTAATAAAATACATAAAATGAGCTTAAAGGGTACATGAGCATTTGTCCACATCAATAACCCACTTCTTGTAATGGCCCAAAATAAACTGATTGAATCTATGCGCAGCACAATATAGGTAAAACATGACGGGTAGAGCATTTCATGGAAGAAGATGAAATTGTGAAAATGCATTCTTCGTTATGTCAATTAGGGTCGAAGGTGTATCTGCTTAGTGTATGAGGTCAATGGTCATATCTTGTCTCGATCTATCTTCTATAGATCCATAATGGTCAATATACTACACAGTTGAAACTTTTCATAAGGATAGAACTTAATAGAAAGAGCATTTTAGAAGATAATATAAAATCGTGAAAATACATTCTTCATTATTCAAAACAATAGCATACGTATGACCTAAATCGTCAAAGTGACACTTTCAAGTTATTATTATTCCCATTTATTATTCTGCCATTAATTTTTTCGCAGGATATCTCAAGAATGAATAAAGCCATTATCATGGAACTTGCAATGATGATTGATATTAGTATAACTTAGAGTTGTGTTACTTTTCAGTAACTCAAGATCATCGTGACGTCATCCAGGCGCTATTTTGTGGAAATCAACTTTTAATCATATCTTTATAACGAGTCATCAAAACTGAACCATATTTAAAACACATGAACTTCAGATCAAGTTTCGAAAAAAACATCTCATCAAAATCCGCGCGCATCTGAATTTTAAAATGCTCAAAATCAATTTTTAATCAAAACAGAGTATATGTCCTAGGCCATTTAAAGCATTTCGAAAATTATGCACGAGCGTTTTTGCGTGTAACGCCATTACACAACATAGAAACGCTATTTGTGTTCTTTCATGATATTTCATAACGGAATGAGCGTCCGTTTCAGATAATTTGTGGAAAATTGATTGTATCTCTGTAAATATTGATCGATTGTCTTCCAAATGTCGATATGTGTTTGCTAAGAAAATTCTCTACAAGCTCAGTCACAACCATTTTTCATTTTGAAGACGTCATCATAGTGAAAATTTTGATTAAAGGGCACATATCAGAAATTTCTTAATTTGAGTGTTATGCCTATGGAAGATCAATTTCGTTCACATCATGAATCTACATGACATTGTTTTTTAGCAGTATCTCGCTTATTTTTGTTCTATTTTGTCTCAAATGTTAGTTGGAACAGCCCACCTATACTTGTTCCAAACAAGTATTATATGTCTAGTTATTATTTATTTTTTTTTTTTTTTTATTTTGAACCACTTTTTTGTTAGCAAGATAACTTGACAATGGCTCAATCAAATAACTTGAAATTTGGCACACATATGTATAGCCATATGGACAAAACAAAGTAAGGTTTTCAACCTTGACCTTGACTGATGACGTCATCTAGGCGCCATTTTGTGAAATTTTCTGAAAATTTACTTATGATCATATTTTCATAACGGTAAGTTATTTCTCATTCATATTTATCATGATCAAGGTCAATATCAGTCCGGTCAATTTCAGGTCAAAAAACGCGCGCGTGCGCGTACGTCCGCGCGTCAATGCGCGCGCAAATTTTTTAAATGCTCAAAATCGTCTCAAATTTATTTTGCATACGTTTCAGGTCATTTTAAGCATTTTATAAAAAATCGCGCGTACGAGCATGCGCGCGCGTTTTCGCGCGTAACACCATTAAAAAACATAGAATCGCCATTTTTTTTTCTTTCATGATATTTCTCATAGTTTTTCAAGGAATTTGATTCCATGTTTATCTCTTTATGACCATTATTAACAAGATGAGCGTAAATTCAAGATAAATGTCAGTGCGCGCGAGGTCTTTTAATACATAGCATATATGGGCAAAAACATGCCTATACAAAATCCATTATAGCTCTTTGGAATGCACAGAGATCCTCAATTTTTTTTCATATTAAGATAGAGTATGAGTCGGAAATATGATTCCATGTCTCATTTGGCCATTAAGTGTATCGTGACATCATCACAATGGCCTTGGAACTCAAAATACGAATTTGCATATTATGACGTCAGCATATTTATGTAAAATTGATTGTATCTCTGTAAATATTGATCAATTTTCTTCAAAATTTCGATATGATGTAGCTAAGACAATTCTCTACAAGCGCAGTAATAACTATTTTTCATTTTGATGACGTCATCATAGTGAAAATTTTGATTAAAGGCCTCATGTCAAAAACTTCATAATTTGCGTGTTATGCCTATAGAAGGTGAATTTAGTTCACGTTATGAATCTACATGATATTGTCTTTTAAGAATTTGTAAGCAGTATGTCGCTTATTTTTGCTCTATTTTGTCTCAAATGTTAGTTGACCAGCCCACCTATACTTGTTCCAAACAAGTATTATGTCTAGTTAGGTGGGCTGTATCTAATACAGACCACCTTATATTTTTGTTAAAATCGCCTTTATTATTATTATTAGGTGGGCTGTATCTAATACAGACCACCTTATATTTTTGTTAAAATCGCCTTTATTATTATTATTTATTTATCAGGTGGGCTGTATCTCATACAGACCACCTTATAATGTTGTTAAAATCGCCTTTATTTATTTTTTTTATTTCGACCCACTTTTTTGTTAGCAAGATAACTTTAAAATTGTTCAGTCAAATACCTTGAAATTTAGCACACATGTGTATAGGCATATGGAGAAAACACAGTAAGGTTTTCAACCTTGTCCTTGACTGATGACGTCATCTAGGCGCCATTTTGTAAAATTTTCTGAATATTTACTCATGATCATATTTTCATAACGGTAAATCATTTCTCATTCATATTAATCATGATCAAGGTCAATATCAGTCCAGTCAATTTCAGGTCAAAAAACGCGCGCGTGCGCGTACGTCCGCGCGTCAGTGCGCGCGCAAAAATTTTAAATGCTCAAAATCGTCTCAAATTTATTTTGCATACGTTTCAGGTCATATTAAGCATTTTATAAAAAATCGCGCGTACGAGCATGCGCGCGCGTTTTCGCGCGTAACACCATTAAAAAACATAGAATCGCCATTTTTTTTTCTTTCATGATATTTCTCATATTTTTTCAAGGAATTTGATTCCATGTTTATCTCTTTATGACCATTATTAACAAGATGAGCGTAAATTCAAGATAAATGTCAGTGCGCGCGAGGTCTTTTAATACATAGCATATATGGGCAAAAACATGCCTATACAAAATCCGTTATAGCTCTTTGGAATGCACCGGGATCCTCAATTTTTTTTCATATTAAGATAGAGTATGAGTCGGAAATATGATTCCATCTCTCATTTGGCCATTAAGTGTATCGTGACATCATCACAATGGCCTTGGAACTCAAAATACGAATTTGCATATTATGACGTCAGCATATTTATGTAAAATTTATTGTATCTCTGTAAATATTGATCAATTTTCTTTAAAATTTCGATATGTTGTAGCTAAGACAATTCTCTACAAGCGCAGTAATAACCTCTTTTCATTTTGATGACGTCATCATAGTGAAAATTTTGATTAAAGGCCTCATGTAAAAAACTTCATAATTTGCGTGTTATGCCTATAGAAGTTGAATTTAGTTCACGTTATGAATCTACATGATATTGTTTTTTAAGAATTTGTAAGCAGTATGTCGCTTATTTTTGCTCTATTTTGTCTCAAATTTTAGTTGACCAGCCCACCTATACTTGTTCCAAACAAGTATTATATGTCTAGTTTACTTTAATGTTAAATGATCTCAAGATAAATGTAAGTGATGTTAAATTATCTTGCTATGCTGATGACATTGCAATCTGGTGTTCAAATAAGGATTTAGAGCTGGCCCGCAGGAAATTACAAGAGGCCCTGCATGAGCTTGAGATATGGTGTTGGACGTGGAAGTTAAACGTTTCCCCTACCAAATCTGCAGTATTAGTCTTTACCAACAAACAAAAGAAAGATATTCTTCTACAAATAAAAGGACATAATCTGCCTATATGCGAGCAGTATAAGTTCCTTGGTGTGAGGTTTGACTCCAATTTAACTTGGTCTGTCCATAGATTCTATCATTGATAAATGTAAGAAAAGAATAAACTTGCTACGTTGTGTCTCCGGCACCCCCTGGGGAAGTAAGTATGAGATTTTGATGATGATTTATAAAGGACTTATCCTATCCATTTTGGACTATGGGAGTGAAATGTATGATTCCGCTTGTATATCTTTAACAAAAAAACTTGACTCTATCCAATACAGAGCCTTAAAAATTATTACAGGCACAATACACAATGTGTCCTTGGAGGCTTTACAAGTTTTGACCGGGGAGCTGCCTCTGAGATATCGTAGAAGGTTGTTAAATGATAACTTTCGAGTTTATTTACTGTCTAGTACTTTAAACCACCCAACAAAAGAAGTATTGGGTGATGACTATGATTTAAATAATTTAGAATGGAAGATAGGAGAAGGACCTTTTAAACTGCGATCCTTTAGAGACGAAGTAGCGGTGGAAGGGCAAACCAACTTATTGCCGAAAATCCCAGAATGGCGGTTAGCACGACCACAAGTGTCTTTCGAACACCATGGCAAAGTGCAAAAAAAGGAAATGCCTCCATTTGAAATAAAATCGATTGTTCTAGATAGCATTGGAAATTCATGGACTGGGTTTTTACATATATATACAGATGGTTCTAAACTCGAGGATGGGAAGACAGGAGCCGCATTTTATGTGTCTCATTATAATGTGGTGAAATTTTTTAGATTATCCCATGTCTGTATTATGAGACAGGGGCGTAGACAACGGGGGGGATGAGGGGGATGCATCCCCCCCACCTCACAAGGTGGGGGGGATGGCATGTACAATCATCCCCCCCAGGTTTTGGGGAATGATATTTGCTTACTTACTAAGTCATAATAATGATAATAATAGTAATAATAATAATGATAACAATTATAATATTAATAATAATAATAATTATGATGATGATAATAATAATCCTCATCATTATTGTAATTGTGTTTATTGTTATTAGCCGCATTCACACGGTGAAAGCCAATTCAGACGGTAAAAAAAAGAAAATCTTACAAGTATTTTGTGGTTATCTTGTGGTTTGGAAACCACAAGATAACCACAAGATTAAACAGGCGCGGATCTACGGGGGGGGGGGGGGGTTAGGGGGTTTAAACCCCCCCCCCCTTGGGCGGCCCAGAAAAACAAACAAAACAAAAAAAAGGAAAAAAAAAAGGGGAAAAAAAAAGAAAAAAAAGAAAGAAAAAAGAACGCACGCTGGAGAGAAACCCTTTCAAGTGCAAATATTGTGAGAAGATATTCAACTCATCTGGTAACTTAACCAAACACATGATAACTCTGGATATAACTGTGTATTTTACTGTTACTTGATTCAAAAAGACGTTATCATGCACTGCTTTTTATGGTCTCCATTGTGTTAATAGATGCCAGGAAAACATCACTTACGGGGTCCAAATAAACACCCAAAAAAAAATCGGCTCGCCGCTTTGCGGCTCGTGGACGATGCTCCGCATCGTCATTATTTTGGTCACCCCCCCCTTAGCAAAAAGCTAGATCCGCCCCTGAGTCATCCCCCCCAGGTGTACGAACCTGTCTACGCCATTGTTATGAGAGCAGAACTAGTGGCCATACTAATGGCACTAGAGTGGATTAATACATTTATTGAATCCTCTTCGGTGGTAATTTTTAGCGACGCTTTGTCAGCTTTACAAATGATCGATTCATACTTTATTAGATGTGCTATTGTAAATGAAATTTTATCCATAATTAATATTTTGCAGTTTAAGGATGTTTGTGTTGCTTTTGAATGGATTCCGTCACATTGCGATATTAGGGGCAATGAGATCGTAGATCGGGCTGCCAAAAAAAGGAGCCATGAAAAGGTGTATAGACATAGTTATACCAAATACAAGAAGTGAATTGGCAGCCTCTCGTTTGATCCATTATAACAAATTATGGCAAGCAGAATGGGACAATGCAGAACACGGTAGATTTTTATATGCTTTACATAGCGACGTTTCAAAGCCCATACATAGACAAGGCCTATCTCGCAGAGAAGAATGCTTGATACAACAACTAAGAGTAGGTAACTGTAGTTTAAATTATTACCTTTTTCAAATTAACCAACACGATACTGGTCTTTGTGAAGTTTGTCAAGAAGATGAAACAATTAAACATTTTATTTTCTATTGTACAAAATACGACAAAGATAGACGTCTCTTAAAAGAAAGGATTAAATTGAACAACCCCAATCTGAAACAATTATTGATGTCTAACCCAATTTTTACTCGTGAATTATTGGGTTACATATACGATACTAATCGTTTTAGATAGCTTTTAAAGCTATCAGGGATCCCCTTAACTTATGTCGATCCTGTAATAATATATAAAATGAAGTATTTGCGGTTTTTCCATGAACAATTGCAACTAACTCCCATCTCGCCTTTTATGTGCATTTTATGCAATTTTAATATTGCAGCTTTTTTATTTTTTATTTTTTATTTATTTATTTTTTTATATTTTTATAAAACCATATCACTATTAATTTCATTTCACCAAGGAAAGTCGCTCGTGGGCTTGATTTCCGAAGCCCACGCCAAAGCTATACACGAAATTGACTGGCGCAAATAATCTTTGAGATTGAAGAGCGCCATCTAAACGAAGAACCAACCAACCAACCACTGATTGGGCTGAAGTTTGAGCTGAGATCAGCGTTCGCGCGATGTGCTTTCCGTGAGGCCTCAACTCAGGCTCAAATAGAGATCTAGATCTCTATGCCTCAACTACGTTCGCCCGCTGCCCGCACACCACATGACGTTTTTTCTTATCCTCTTTCGAGGTATTTACATAGAGATATTAGTAGTATACATCTCTATGGGTATTTATTAACAATCACATATAAACATACAATAATAAACAATCAAAGTTGATGGAATTGTTTATATATTTTCACCATGTTTTCCAAAATGTTTATAGTCTACTGACACTTTCTAAATATGATTACACCATAAACTTAAAATCAACCCATAAAGAATTTGCGTTGTATTTTTTACCTTAAAGGTAATACAAAGTTTTGGGAAATTTTGAAAATTGGGTGGATAGTGATTCTTTACAATTTTGATATATTTGGATGCCCCTGTGGATGTATTATAAGCACTATAAAAATTATCCCCTAAATCACTTCTGCTTTCGAGAATAATTGAATATAACAATTTACCGGTGCTCCCGGTAAATGTTGATAAATTTCAAATAGCGCCTACGGCCG
Source organism: Strongylocentrotus droebachiensis (assembly GCA_035222895.1). Classification (NCBI taxonomy): domain Eukaryota; kingdom Metazoa; phylum Echinodermata; class Echinoidea; order Camarodonta; family Strongylocentrotidae; genus Strongylocentrotus; species Strongylocentrotus droebachiensis. The sequence continues at coordinate 192,397 of JAVYIG010002782.1, forward strand.
TACAATGGTAGCTACGACCATAACAATCTCAGAATATGTAGTCGTGATGTATAATTTCCAAACAGGAATAGTTAATCGGTAGATTTTAGTCAAGAAACATTGTTTTATAGCTTAATTAATATCTTGTCCTCGAGAGGGAGCTATACAACATAAAGAGTTTATTATTTACATTTCATAACTTTAGACTCGATTTCAACCGCGACAACGATCACTGAATATTGTAGGATCACATATGCTTCGAATATGTTCATTTGGACCAAATTCATTACCCCATACCAAAACTTTGTATTACCTTTAATTTGAATGTACATTTTATATAATTTCGATAGACTGTAAACTGTGCTATGATGCAAATATGATTTAACATATCGTAAGTTACATCGTCCAATTTATAGTCTATCACTAGAAGTTCTTCACTAAAATATATATATATCTAGGTGATATAAATGCCTTTGAAGGATTTCCAAAATGTTCGTACGTTAACAGTGTAATAAATGAAAGGTTGTTTCAACTTCCTCACACTGTCTACGTTTGCTGTCATTGAGAACACCCATATAGACATATTAATATTTTACTTTCTTTTTTTCGGGAGCTTTTCGTTTCTCATTAGAGGACATTGGCAATACGTATATGTTCACTTGTACGAGCAAGCTGTGCAGTGTATAAACATAGCAAGGGCGTCAATCCGAGCTTGAACATGCCAGTGAATAACGGGGGGGGGGGGGGGGGGGGGGGGGGGGGGAGGGTAAGACCACATTTTGTTTTTGCCCAATTCGTCAGGAAATATTTGGCGGCGAATTAGCCAGCCAGTGAATAAGAAGAGGGGGGGGGGGGGGGTAAGAGGCACTAATTTTTTGGGGGGCAAATTCGTAAGATTTTGTATACAAAATAGTTGCTCCCTGGTGGTTTCCTCTCTTCAAATTGTTTTTCCTCACTCATGCGTGAAATATGCATCATATGAGTTGCATCAAATGAAAGAAGAGGATGTAAGCTTTAAATATATAATTGTAATTAAGTTATGATACAACATCGATAATTCTCGGTTTCGTTTTTTCTGGGACGCACTGTATAGCTCTATGATACAGCCCCAACCCTACAATTAATTGTACCTTAGCGTTCCATAAGTAGCTGTCTTACTGAAATTAGCGCTAAAAATCTTTAGCAATTTACGCGTCCTAATAGCAATGTCTACGTGCTTACTGATTCTGACTGGTATGAACAATTCTTTAATAAAATTAAGACGACCAGTGAGAAGTAATCTCAGTGGAACAACCATTAATATCAGAAACTGAAGTTTTCGGTCTGTACGTGCCTGTTATTGCGTTACAATAATGAATGGATTCAGTGCGTACTAGGTTGGCAATGAGATTTGGCCAATTTTGAGGCCAACTTCAGCCTTCGAGATCTAAATTACAAACCACGAGTCTGTACTTGTCGCGCGCCCCCGGTAAAAAAAAACGCGTAGGACGTAGTCGTAGAGTCTATACTACATACGTCGACCGTACCAGCGCCCAAGTCACGGCTACGGTCACCCCCAATATCATAACACAGAACGAGGCGATTGACTCGAAGTAGACGGTGAGTTCGAAACAATGTTTGATTTTTTTTGGATAGGAATCACCGCCCCCCTACGACCTTCAGATTCCATGATTATAGTTTAGATCTTAGTCAGAGAGGTCACCAATTGATGGTAATTTCGTAATAGAAGTAACTCCAGGAAGCTCCGACGCCGACGCCGAAAATGTGCCCGAAGGCTGAAGTCTGAACCTGTCGTCCGGACACACAAATCACAATATCCAATATCTGTCGAGCTGTCTGTGTGATATGAACTAGATCAAGACCCTAGGCCTAGAAGTCTATGCATTATGAACATTCCATGATAATGATATGATGATGCGTTATCTGTTAACTAAGATCTAGAAGTCTAACTTAGATCTAGTCAGTCCAAGAATAAGGATCGTCTTCGTAAATGCTAACCGATGCGTCCTCAAAAATAAGGACTAACGTTAAGATCTAGATCTAAGGTCCACATTTTCGCAGACGTTTCATATGATTGGCGCGTTGGCGATGCGAAAAACTGATTCCGATATGATTTTCTTAATAATGCATTTTCGGTATAATGCATTTTAGATCTAGATTCTACATTGACTCTTTCTAGGTTTAGAAGGTTATCTAAAACGTACCTACTTGGAAGACTGACAATTCTACTTTGTATCTTAATAATTTCTCATTCTCAAATGCTTATAGACCACTAAGGACTGTGTGTGTGTGTGTGTGTGGGTGCGCGCGTGTGTGTGAATATTTGTTTGTGTTCTATATTCTGTAGCTTAGTTTGTTTCCATCCCTTGTACATGTATAAACATTACATTCTTTTTATTCACCTTGCCATATCGTTAATGTATGTATTTTGTTGACTATAGGGCCCCGCTCACAAGCTTAGCTTCTACAGGGGTCCTAAAACCATTCACTTAATGATGTACTATTACCAGTCTCTTTTTCATGTAAAAGATTATATCATGTTTTGAATAAATGAACTTGAACTTGATCTACAGAGACTTTTACATTATTATGAGCGATAAATCCTTGTGAAGACGGACAACCCACACAAGTAGATGGTGAACTAGTAGATCTAGAGTTATTTTCTTACGTGGAATCCCTTTTTCACATCGCCAGCGGGAGGTTTGGTAACCCGAAACCTGCAGAGCGCCAATTACAAAAAACGTCCGCGAAAATGCAGACAATCCTTGTTTATGAGGATGATCCTCATTGTCGGACCAGCGCCCCTACTGATAACATTGCTAGTAATATTAGGATTAGCATTGTAGTACACATTTAACACTGTTGTTAGTGTTACTTTGTACAGTGAAACCTGTCTATAAAGACCACCCAAGGGAGACGAGAAAAGTGGTCTTTATTGGCAGGCAAAGTGGTCTCTATTTATTGGTCTGTATGTAAAGCGTACGCGAAAATAAGGATCGTCCACATTTTAGCAGACATATCCATATTTCTGATTCCGCAATGATTTTGTTGATGCATTTCACATCGGCTTTGTACAGAGACTTTCACGTTATGAGCGATAAATCCTCAGGAAGACGGACAACTCATAAAAGTAGACCAAGTTAAAGTGTGAACTAGGGTTATTTTAATATGCAGAATCTGGAAAGACTTAATGAATTATGTGGCAGATGTGACAGTCTTTAATTTCAATAAACATTGAACATATCGACGATTGAATTGCGCATGCGTCGGTGTCGGACATGATATTTTTTGCTCTTCCAAATCTGAGATTTAAACTTGAAAATTTGTTAAAATTTGGCCTTAGTGGATTCATACTTTTGAGTCTACATTTGTCAAATTGTTTTATGTTACTACTATGTGGGAAAACAGTACTTGAAATCTTCTACTTTGTGAAAAAAAAATCTGCACAAAATTGGTACAGCATTGCCTTATTGGCTGTGTCCCCACCTACTACAGTTGAGTGAGGTCAAGGTCAAGAAAAGGTTACCAGTGGACCTGCATATTTGGTGCTGCTCTACCTAACTGGTGCTGCTCTAACTTTAACTAGCTACATGTAGCTAGGCCAGGTTTGCAGTCACAGTCCTGGATTAATAAAAAAAAAAAAAAAAAAAAATAGATTGAAAAAATTTAAACAAACTTATGAGAAGATGGAAAGAAATTTAGAGAGTACTGCTGAGTCCGATGAACTAGTAAAGCCAAAGGATAAGGCGAACGAGCCTGGATTCAAAGATGGCAGCGACCAGAAATCCTCAGGGATAGGGGCTGACATCTCGAGTGACAAGGGTGAAAAAGTTAGACGTTCTTCTAACTCGAGAAGCAACAAGGCAAAAAGGAAAGTCTCTTTTGAAATACAGAAACGTGAGAAAGGAAGATCAGATACAAAAAAATCTTCTGTGGCTGATCAAAAGGATAAAAAAATCAAGCAAGGTGACAAGATTGAGTCGGCTGAAACAAAAGTCATCGACGAAGGTCAGTACGGTCAATTTGTGTGTACCCACTGTAACAGAACTGTATCAAAAATGATAGAATGTGAATTATGCGAATGCTGGGCATGCCTACAATGCCAGAATGTTGACGAAGAAGTGTATAACATATTTACATATGAGGCAAAGTTCACAGGCCTTCATTGGTTCTGTAACAATTGTGACATGACTATTGTTGAAACCATATCAAATATGAAAAATGGAGCTGTTCCAACTGCTTCAAAGGGACAGACTGTCAGTCAACAAGATGCCGAACACACTCCAGTGCAAGATTTCTCTACAATGGAGAGGTTGGCCGAAAGGATGGAAAAGAAAATGAACGAAAGAATGGATCATATCCTGCATGAAGCCCAGAGTATGCTGACAAGAATGATGGAAGTCACAGAGGAGAGGATGGAGAAATCCTATGCTGAAGTAGTCTGTGCTGCCTCTGCAGGAGATCTGGGAACTAATACCACGAAGCAGAACAGCGTACCAATACGCTGTACAGATTCCTTCAACCATCAAAGCTCAGCGTCAATGAGGAAAGAGAGAGTCACCCCCTCTTGTAGTGTGGCAGAAGTTGTTACATTGACTGTGGATGAGTTAAAAGATAGAGATAATAGAAGGAATAATATTGTTGTGTACAACATGCCAGAACCAAATGAGACCATGAGATCCAAAAGACGATCCAAGGACAATGATCAGGTAAAAGACATGCTGTGCAACGGCCTGTGTGTAGACATCCAGGAGGGTGAAATTGAACAAACCACTCGTCTAGGGATCCGTGGCAAGGGACCAGATGCAAAGCCTAGAGTTCTTTTGGTTCACTTCAACGACCCCAGTCTTCGGGATGAAGTTATTCAGGCATGCAGCAAGCTGCGCAAGACAGAGAAATGGAGAACAGTGTATATTGCACCTGATCTTTCTAAAGATCAGAGACAAGAGAGGTGGAATTTAAGAGAAGAATTAAAGAGGCGTAGGGAAGAGGGAGAAGAGAACCTGATAATACGAAATGGGAAAATCATCCCAGTTAAGCTGAGACCCAAATCCGGTAATAGAGGAAGCACACAGTCTCAGGAACCACGTTCAACTAAACCAATGATGCATGCAGCTAATCAAAATGAGAGTACTGATCATTTGGTCTCACAGGGTGCAAGACGTAAAGGGTCACCTGAGTCGGCAGCTGTTGAGAAAACAAATATTGGATCAGCAGCATCAACCGAACATTGTGTTAATAAAGTGGACATGGAGTCGGCTACCGAGCATGACATCTTCCAGGAAGATGATAACTCTAGAAGCCAAAACACTGATATCTGACAGCGAGTGAAAGTATTGTACAGCAATGTTGACTCTCTATTGAATAAGAGAGATGAACTACTAACTCGCATTACTGTTGACGATATAGATGTGATCTGCCTGACAGAAATTTACCCGAAAAATGTATCGATTAGCATTGAAGACTTTGAGTTCCAGATTCCTAGTTTTGGTATGTTTCTTCCTGAAAGAAGGAAAAGAGGAGTCATCATTTACACAAAATTAAGCCTTCAAGCTAAACAATATTTTTTTGAGGACCAGGAGTTTGATGAAAGTGTATGGTGCTCGTTTCAAACTACATCATCCAGCTTACTAATGGGATGTGTATACCGTAGCCCGAACAGTACTGTAGAGAACAATGATAAGCTGTTGGATCTTTTGAAAGCTGCAGATAACGCTATGCACTCACATTATGTAATCATAGGAGATTTTAATCTACCGGAAATTGACTGGTCCAGAAATGTGTCGAACTCTACTGAATTCAGCTTCTCACAAAGATTCTTAGTAATCACAGAAGATACATACATGCATCAGTTAGTGACAGAACCAACAAGGTTACGTGAAGGCCAAAGATCAAACGTGTTAGATCTGATCTTAACAGATCAACCAGATTTCATCGATGACCTTGAACTTAAACCACCATTTGGAAAAAGTGACCATTTATCAATCCAGTTTAATATGAGTCTGCTATATGAAGAGAAGTCTTTCACTCCTGCTTATGCATTCTTTAAAGGGAAATATGAGCAGCTAAGGGAGTACGTGGAGGAACACCATTGTTTTGAATGGACAGAGGAATACATAAATCTGGAGGAGAAATATGCCTTCTTTGAGAAAACAATTATTGAGCTTACTAAGGAATTTGTACCGTTGAGACTTCCCGGATTGAAAGCCAGACCCCAGTGGATGAATAGTGAGGTTAAGAAGGCGGTAAGGAGGAAACATTCAGCTTGGAATAAGCATCTGAGAGCTAGACGGAAGATACCTATTAATCCTGTCACTGTCAACCAAACAAGGGAGGAGTATAATGCTGTCAGAAACCTAGCAACCAGTGCCACCAGATCTGCTAAGGGAGGATTTGAACTCAAGATTTCGAAAGATGTAAAGAAGAATCCAAAGAGCGTCTGGAAATACATTCAAAGCAAGTTGAAAGTCAAAAGTGCAATAGAGAATTTATGTAAGCCTGACGGTACCATTGCAGAATCCGATAATGAGAAAGCTGAGTTACTCAACAATTACTTCTGCTCAGTTTTCACGAAGGAAAACCTCAACAACATTCCTGAGCTTCAAGGAAGAGATTACTCAGCTTGCTTAGAGGACATGATTATACGCAGAGAGAAGGTTGATCTCTTAATTGAGAAGATGGACCAAACTAAATCTGCTGGCCCAGATGGAATACACATTCGAATTCTAAAAGAATTAAAGCTTCATGTTATTGACTGTCTAGCTGAAATATTTAATGAATCTATGTCAACTGGATGTGTCCCGAAATCTTGGAAGTCAGCGAATGTTGTACCATTATTCAAGAAAGGCAAGAAATCTGACCCAGGAAATTACAGGCCAATAAGCCTCACAAGTGTAATTTGCAAGATCATGGTAAGGGATGAAATTGTAGAGCATTTGGAGTCTAATGATCTAATCACCAAACATCAACATGGTTTTAGAAAGGGTCACTCATGTTCTACCCAGCTACTAGAAGTGACAAATGATTGGACCAAGTACTTGGATACAGGTAGCAACATTGACTGCATTTACCTGGACTACAGGAAAGCTTTTGACAGTGTACCTCATGCCAGACTGATGAAGAAATTACAGGCTTATGGAATTCGAGGAAAAGTGTGGAAATGGATCTCCAACTTCCTATCTGATCGCTCTCAACAAGTGATAGTGAATGGCTCCAAATCCTCTTCTTGCCTGGTCACAAGTGGTATTCCGCAAGGAAGCGTCCTCGGTCCCGTATTATTTACGATCTTCATTAACGACATTCCAGATTCATTATCTACGTCCGTATCATCTACAGTCAAACTCTTTGCAGACGACACTAAGCTGTACTCTCCTGTGAACTCACTAGAAGATAGTGCTGCATTACAACATGATCTAGATCTCCTTGCAAAGTGGACGGACAAGTGGCAACTCCCCGTAAATGAGTCAAAGACAAAGGTGATGCATCTTGGGAAGTCTAACCCTAATGTCAACTATAACCTCAACTCATCAATTTTGACATCTGTGGTTCTAGAGACTGATCTGGGAGTATCCTTCGACAACAACTTAAAGTTTTCAGCGCATGTAAACAGAGTTGCATCCTCCGCGAACAGGAAGCTTGGCCTGATTCGCCGCACCTTTTCATTCTTGGATGAATCGGGCCTTGTACACCTCTACAAGTCTTTAATAAGGCCATCCTTAGAATACTGCTCCAGTGTGTGGCACCCTGTTCTCAAGAGAGACCATCTAAAGCTGGAGAGAGTGCAACGCAGGATGACAAAAATTCTTCCATCTATTCGTGACTTGGAATATTCTGACCGGCTTAGACATTTGAAATTGCCCACACTTGCATACCGTCGTCACAGAGCGGATATGATTCAAACATATAGACTTTTCCATGGGATTGACCGCAGTGACCCCAACCAATTCTTTCTGAGACCTTTGAATGACAGAACACGTGGCCACAGCTTCAAACTATCGAAAGTTAGAGCCTTCACTTCTATCCGAATGGGATCGTTTTCACAGCGAGTCGTCAATTTATGGAATGCGCTTCCAGCTTATGTAATTGATAGCCCGTCTGTGAACTCATTCAAATCCAACCTGGAAAAAGCATGGAGAGCTAAATATGACATGTACAACCCTAAAGAAATGTTTCCTTGCTATTGCATTGTCCGGAGCTCCGACGTAGGCGCAATCCCCAGTACATACAGATATTAATCCTGCTGCAGAGGGGCATATAAGTAATTATACTTGAAGCCCAACATCAAGGTAAATCAAGGTAAATACAGTGTACCAGTACATGTTTTTATTTCTTCACAGCTAAACTGAAGGCCTGAAGCATGGATGCAACACAAGCAATCGACTTCTCTGATGAAGAGAGTGAAGAAGAACATGAACATGAACCAGGACAGAAAAAAGCTGTGAGTGATTTATAATGAGGGCAGAATTAATGCAAAGAAAGATTCTTATGACATTGTTTCTAGTCACTGGTACTGACATCATCCCCCCGTCCTCCCCCGGCCCCCCACTCCGTGAACGGAGGGATACCATGAGTGTTCCCAAACTCTGGCTCGTAACAAAAGAAAAAGGTCTACCCGTATTGACTATACACACCAGACTTTTGCTTGCAATCTGAGTAGCTCTTAATTGTTTCCAAATCAGTGACTATTTTCAGCCAATTTAGTTGTGAACCTAAAACCTGTACCTACTACCTAGTGTGCATTACTGTGGGGGACAAGTGATCAGATTTTCGTTATGGCCATGTCAAAGGTCATAAAGATCAAATGACATGTAAGTATAGGCTTTTTGTTCTCATCCTGATATTACATAAACAATTAAATCCAGGATCTTAACTGAATTGAGGCGGAGGCATATTGTAGACACAGTCACATTTGTTTTGTTTTGACCTTTCTTTTTGTTCCCTCCTATCCTCAAGCGAGGTTTTTTTTTCTCCATAATACATGTAGCAATACATATTTACATTAATAACTCAATGATTGAGTATATTCAACAATTCTTCAAGCTTAGTATTATTTTCTTTGCCACCACATTTATATCTTAAAAATAATCTTAGCAACGACTTGAATTAAAAAAACAAAGTATGTGGGTAGTAAACAGAACCATTAACAATCTTCTTAACGTAACATATATAAATTGCATATTGCGCATAATTTAGAATAATATTCAGAAGTGAATATTTCTTGTTTCAAATATCCTTACCTACAATTATTATCTTCTGGTCTATTTGTATTTCTTTTTGGAATAGATTAAATATCAAATTACATATTATTTTCCAAAACAAAGTCACATCCTTGCAATATAACATAAAATGACCTTTGACCTTTCTTTTATCGTAGGTTGCCTTTCTTCATATCTTGGCCCAGAAAGATGTCTCTGCTTCCAAACACCCTATCTACGAAGGTAAACCATGATTATCAAGATATGTGTAGGAATTGAACAAACATAGTTATGCCATAGCCAAGTAAACTTTATGTTCACCATTTATTTCTAGCACATCTTATCTCATGTATGTATGTAATTTATTTATTTATTTATTAAAACATCTTTATACAGGATAATATGTTCAGGTATACTGTTTTTCAACATGGTCCTCTTAAAGCCCCACTGTCCTACTTGTAGCTACTTGCTCCCTTTATATAGATAACTTCCCCAATCTGTGCCTGTTGGTCCCCCATGATCCTCTTTTTCTTATGTTAGTTGAGAGCTGAGTTAATGAGATAGCCACCTGTCAGTGACCTCGCTGTGTGGTCTAATCCCTTCTGGCCAAGTAGTATTGACGGTCAGTGTTTTTGTTCTGTAAGAGGATATCTCTGATATTCTATTTTTGATGACATTATTGTATCTGTTTCTGTGCAGGAGATAACTTCATCGGTCGTCATGACAGCAATTCCATTCACATGCCTTACAAGGTGAGTTATTTAAAGAACAAGAAGAAAAGAAAACTTAATGCCTGATAACTATTTTGCAAAAAAAGCATTCCTAAAAAAAAGTCCAGCAATGTTCAAAAATGAAATTTAGAAATCATTTGCAAGCATGTTGAATAATGTGACCATTATAATGCATTCCAAGAAAAACAATGTATAACAGATTGTTTAGAATGCTGCCCGGAATTTTCCCCTCTTAAATCTATGGCTTCTTAGTCCCCATCGAGGTACTAGTACTTAGCTTAAGGCTCCACTATCGAGGGTTAGTTCCGGAATGGTGTTAGAATGGCCGGTGGCATTCCGAAATGCTCCATTAATGTGCCATCCACACAAAGACAAGATGGACAGGGCTACTATCTTCTACCCGCATTCCAGAATGCACTGCATCGCGGCTGACAGCTATGCCAGTCTTGCCTTGATATCAAACTCCAAGCAATCGCATACATTATACAAATGTATATCCATCCACTCTGTTGAATAAAGTTGAAAAGGAGACTTTTAAATCGTAAACTACTTGAAAGAGAGAAAAGGAAAGGAAGAGAAAACATAAAATTACATTTACCACTATTACTCTGGCTCAGTGACTTGTGTCCCTGTGCTGTAGTCGCACCAAGTACCTGCCGCCATGTCCCCGACCCATCTTCCGATATGGCTTTGCTCCCATTGACCTCTGACCTCTAGCAAATGGCATTCTGGCCGCATTCCGGCCATTCTCTAAATAAATCTGTTGCACCTAAAATGAAAGCAGGTAATTACTTGAAGAATGGAACTATAAGTTACCACATGTACAGACTTAAATTACATTTGATGCAAAATTAGGGCCCTGTTGCATGAAAATTACCATTGATGGTAACTTCTCTCAACATCACTTAACAGCCAATCAAATCAAGGTTTCCATGAAAGTTACAATCAATGGTAAGTTTTAGAGAAGCGCCTTGAGCATTTTTTTAAAAGTGGATTTGGCGCCTTGCAAATCCTATATATTATTATTATTTGTCAAAGATTTACCTTTTTTGCTGTGTATTCGTAAGTAAATTTTTCCTGCACATGGCTTATTCTTTTTACTTTCTAGGCACTGTCTAAACAGCATGCTTGCATTGAAGTACAAGGGAATTCACATCTTATCTATGACCTGGACAGCAGAAATAAAACAAGGAGAGGCAAGGTAATAACCATACACATTTGTGACCAAGTACCATAAAACCACACAATGTTGCCAGATAGGAATATTTAGTTTAGTTCTGTTTCTGAAAAGATAAATCCTCACATTGTTATATCACTCATCAGAATTGGATCTTCCTAACCCACTGAAAGAAGAGAAGGAAGTTCATTCTCAAAGAATGTTTTATTTTTTTCAGAAAAGGGTACTTAAAAATTGGAGTCTATTATATTCTGTGAACTAATGCTGACGTTTGAGGCTCAGTGCAAAGGGACAAAAAGAAGAATAAAATTCAATAGGACATTTTGAGAGGCGATTATCAGATTGTCCTCAAACTGGATGCACTAATTAGGCAAATCCTATCCATTCTTATTTATACAGTACATATTTAGCCCTTTATAAGTAACGTTTTTTATTTGATTTGAGAGCTTGTTTTTAAAGGGATCCTGTAACTTTGTCTCAGATTCTGAAACAAAATCCTGGATTTAGCTCATGCTGCAATGGTAATTTTAATCCTTTAGGTCAGTCAGGAAACCCATGACTTTTACAGGCTGATCGCCTGTCTGATTATCAAGATATTTATGATTGGAAATCGAAACCAAATTTTGCGTTTTCCTAACGGTTTTTATAACACAACAGTCTATTGGGGAAAACGAGTATGGTAAAACCTTTTTTGAGGCACTTCTTGATCATTTTGAAGCGCAATTATTTTAGGGTTTCAATATTACACTATATCAAAGACACTGATAACATGTAAGGCATCTCAGATTTAACATTGTTAAACGATGTCTTTAAGAGATAGAATATGGTAATTTATTTGCATGTAATTCAAGAAGTTTCATATTTTGTTGTTGTTCATAAATATAATTGTTTACACAGATGTTTCTGAAACCTAATGTCCGTTATGAGCTGAGGGATAGTGATGTCATCATCTTTGGTGATGTGAAGTGTCAGTATATCATCCAATCAGAAGAGGTATGTTACCATGGCAACATCAAGAATGATATCCCAATGACCTAGGGTCAGCTTCAATGTACTCCTTCGGGGGTGTTTCACAAAGCTTTTTTTCAATGACAAATGACACAAATCTGCTGATAACCAATAAAAAGCAAGGATTTCAGTAGCTCATAACAGAAACTGTCATTGTCACTGATGACAAGTTTTGTGAAAAGCCCCCCTGTTTGATTAATGAATTTGATAATTAGAATACGCAGCAGCATAGAGAGACCCAAACTTTGCGTGATAACTTAGTTCATAAGGTCAAAGTCATAGAGGACCATAACCCCCCCCTCCCCATTCATTGCTCATCAATTGCTACCCTAGTATAAAAACAAATGTAACTAATATTTCATGTGAACTACAGTGTTGATATGATTGAAATTGATTAGTTTTGGTCAGAAAATTGGACCTTTTCCTATGTTGAGATTGCACGCATATACGTAAAATGCCCAAACCATTCAATAGTCTTATGTTTTTGTTTTTCAAATGACTATTGACCGGTTTTGGCATTTTACATGTCTTTACGTGAATGGCTAAAATCACGACTCCAATTTCGACCAATCAGATGGCTTGATTTCTAAAGTGAGGTATATAATCATATCTATATTATTCTAGTGAAAGGCCTCGATCCTTGTTTAAAATATTGTCATTCTGCACCCAATAATATAAGGATTGTTATCTATGTAGGATGACGATGAAGATGAGACAGGATCAGAGACTGATTCAGAGCTGATGCTGCAGCCACCAGACTCGGAAGATATGGATGACAAGAACAGTAACGAGGTGAGTAACACAAAATAATAATAACGTTTTATTTACCCAGGATAGCCACTTCAGTTATGGAAATTACATAATATGTTATTACTACCCTTCTCCAATCTAATATGCTGAGCGCCTAGCTAGAAGGCAGAAGGTCCCATTGTTATAAGGTTTTGGTATGACTCGCCCGGGGTTCGAACCCACGAGCTCCCGTTCATGAGGCGGGCGCGCTAACTACTGAGCCACCCGTTTAAACAAGTAAATAAACAAGTGTGCTTCAAAGAATACTGTGTTACACTGTAGTAATCTTATAAGTAATACAGTCAAACCTACTTTAAAGACCACCTGTCTACAAAGACCACATTTTTGTTTCCCTTGAAAATGATTTCTCATTGAAACATGTAATTAAGGAACCTGTACATAAAGACCACCTGCCTATAAAGACCACTTTTCTTGTCTCCCTTGGGTGGTCTTTATAGACAGGTTTCACTGTAATACAAGCCCATGCATAATGGCTCACTTTCAGATCTGACACTCTTAAGAACATACATTCATCTGGATATAACATTTCAAACTCCTTAAAGATGAAGTTGAGTTCTGGTCATGCGATTGCATTGTGAAAGAAACGGTGTGGAATCGACCAGAAAAGGTTGATCATCTAGCATATAAGGATTTGTGTGTATTGCAAGGTTCTGGAATCATCAAAATGCTAAGAAATTTGGCCAAGTCTTGGTAAAGTTACAAACACTGTACACAGAAAGATGTATATGGGACTACACGAACACGTGGCATAAAAATCCTACCCCCTAAGTTTTACGATGTTACACGACATATTTAGAATATAAAGGCATTTGAAGAGCCATGCTTTTCAGGGAACATGTCTTATCTGATGTTCTTCCACACTTGCATAATAAGAATGATGAACGCTCACAAATTATTTTTCACCTCTTCCCAGAACTCAACCTTCTCTTTAAATGCACTGATTTTTTGTATTTTATACTATTGTCTTGATATTGTTTCACAGGCCTTGCTTTTCCTCATTAACTTAGCAATGTTAAGATTTTGTTAGTACAAGTCATGTATTTGCCTTTTTTCATGCATGCAAGCATTAATTTATGTACCCCTTTCCCCCATAGGATGAAAATGAGAATGAAACAAGCTTCAATCTAAACGATTTCTTGCAGCCCACCCAGCCTTGCATGCCATCTCCCAAGCTGGTGTTCAAGACCCCACGTCGTCTGAATGAAGGGAAGGTCTTTGCTGCTGACTCAGATGACGAATCGCCAAACAACTCAAGTAGGATTTATATTTACCGGATGTTTGTCTATTCACTTTATTTTCATTTAATTATAATATTTAGTTCTTGTATAGCACATATTACATTTAAATTTTGACATTTTTATTTAGTTCTTATTTTATTGTATCCCCCGGCAATATGCCGGTGGGGTACTTTGGATTCAGCAGCGTTATGCCGCGTCGTCCGCTGCGTCATAATCTTTTGTGCGCTCTAACTGCCACATTCCTTAACAAATTTCTTTCAAATTTTGTATAGAGGTGTATCTTAGTATAATCTACACACCTATAGCTTTTAATGATGCTGCCTCCAGTGTTCCGTCTTTTATAGGGTCAAAGGTCATATTCTGATAGATGTCTTGTGTGCACTCTAGTGTGCGGTCTAACTGCATCATTCCAGAGGGATTTGTTTCAAATTTTGTATGGAAGTGTATCTTGGTATAGTCTACACACCTATGACTTGTGGTGATGCTGCCCCCGGTGTTTCGTTTTCTATAGGGTAAAAGGCCATATTTTGGTGGCTGTCTTTTGTGCGCTCTAATTGCCATATTTCTTGACAGATTTCTTTCAAAATTTGTATAGAGGTGTATCTTTATATCAGCTACACACCTATAACTTTTGGTGATGCTGCCCCCAGTGTTCCCTCTTCTTTAGGGTAAAAGGCCATATCTTGTGCAGAGACCTGTGTGATGTGGGTGCATGTACCACCAGCTGATATAAGATTACACCTGTGTGGAGGAAGGGGGGGGGGGAGGGGGGGGGGTGGGTCGTCATGTTTGAGAAGATTGCAGAGAGCTGTGTGATGTGGGTGCATGTACATCCTTTTACCACCAGCTGATATAAGATTACACCTGTGTGGAGGAAGGGGGGGGGGGTGGGTCGTCATGTTTGAGAAGATTGCAGAGAGCTGTGTGATGTGGGTGCATGTACATCCTTTTACCACCAGCTAATATAAGATTACACCTGTGTGGAGGAAGGGGGGGGGGGGGGTGGGTCGTCATGTTTGAGAAGATTGCAGAGAGCTGTGTGATGTGGGTGCATGTACATCCTTTTACCACCAGCTGATATATGATTACACCTGTGTGGAGGAAGGGGGGGGGGGGTGGGTCGTCATGTTTGAGAAGATTGCAGAGAGCTGTGTGATGTGGGTGCATGTACACCCTTTTACCACCAGCTGATATAAGATTACACCTGTGTGGAGGAAGGGGGGGGGGGGGGTGGGTCGTCATGTTTGAGAAGATTGCAGAGAGCTGTGTGATGTGGGTGCATGTACACCCTTTTACCACCAGCTGATATATGATTACACCTGTGTGGAGGAAGGGGGGGGGGGTGGGTCGTCATGTTTGAGAAGATTGCAGAGAGCTGTGTGATGTGGGTGCATGTACATCCTTTTACCACCAGCTGATATCAGATTACACCTGTGTGGAGGAAGGGGGGGGGGGGTCGTCATGTTTGAGAAGAGGGCAGAGAGCTGTGTGATGTGGGTGCACGACATCCTTTTACCACCAGCTGATATATGATTACACCTGTGTGGGGGGGGGGGGGGGGGTGTCATGTTTGAGAAGAGTGCAGAGAGCTGTGTGATGTGGGTGCACGACACCCTTTTACCACCAGCTGATATATGATTACACCTGTGTGGAGGAGGAGGGGGGGGGGTTGTCATGTTTGAGAAGCGTGCAGAGAGCTGTGTGATGTGGGTGCACGACACCCTTTTACCACGAGCTGATATATGATTACACCTGTGTGGAGGAGGGGGGGGGGGGGGGTTGTCATGTTTGAGAAGAGTGCAGAGAGTTGTGTGATGTGGGTGCACGACACCCTTTTACCACCAGCTGATATAAGATTACACCTGTGTGGAGGAGGAGGGGTCGTCCTGTTTGAGAAGATTGCAGACAGCTGTCTGATGTGGGTACACAACACCCTTTTACCACCAGCTGATATATGATTACATCTGTGTGTAGGAGGTGGGGGGGGGGGGGGGGTTGTCATGTTTGAGAAGAGTGCAGGGAGCTGTGTGATGTGGGTACACAACACCCTTTTACCACCAGCTGATATATGATTACACCTGTGTGGAGGAGGTGGGGGGGAGGGGGTTGTCATGTTTGAGAAGAGTGCAGAGAGCTGTGTGATGTGGGTACACAACACCCTTTTACCACCAGCTGATATATGATTACACCTGTGTGGAGGAGGTGGGGGGGGGGGGGGGTTGTCATGTTTGAGAAGAGTGCAGGGAGCTGTGTGATGTGGGTACACAACACCCTTTTACCACCAGCTGATATATGATTACACCTGTGTGGAGGAGGTTGGGGGGGGGGGGGGTTGTCATGTTTGAGAAGAGTGCAGGGAGCTGTGTGATGTGGGTACACAACACCCTTTTACCACCAGCTGATATATGATTACACCTGTGTGTAGGAGGTGGGGGGGGGGGGGGGGGTTGTCATGTTTGAGAAGAGTGCAGAGAGTTGTGTGATGTGGGTGCACGACACCCTTTTACCACCAGCTGATATAAGATTACACCTGTGTGGAGGAGGAGGGGTCGTCCTGTTTGAGAAGATTGCAGACAGCTGTCTGATGTGGGTACACAACACCCTTTTACCACCAGCTGATATATGATTACACCTGTGTGGAGGAGGTGGGGGGGAGGGGGTTGTCATGTTTGAGAAGAGTGCAGAGAGCTGTGTGATGTGGGTACACAACACCCTTTTACCACCAGCTGATATATGATTACATCTGTGTGTAGGAGGTGGGGGGGGGGGGGGGTTGTCATGTTTGAGAAGAGTGCAGGGAGCTGTGTGATGTGGGTACACAACACCCTTTTACCACCAGCTGATATATGATTACACCTGTGTGGAGGAGGTGGGGGGGAGGGGGTTGTCATGTTTGAGAAGAGTGCAGAGAGCTGTGTGATGTGGGTACACAACACCCTTTTACCACCAGCTGATATATGATTACACCTGTATGGAGGAGGTGGGGGGAGGGGGGGGGGGTTGTCATGTTTGAGAAGAGTGCAGGGAGCTGTGTGATGTGGGTACACAACACCCTTTTACCACCAGCTGATATATGATTACACCTGTGTGGAGGAGGTTGGGGGGGGGGGGGGGGGGTTGTCATGTTTGAGAAGAGTGCAGGGAGCTGTGTGATGTGGGTACACAACACCCTTTTACCACCAGCTGATATATGATTACACCTGTGTGTAGGAGGTGGGGGGGGGGGTTGTCATGTTTGAGAAGAGTGCAGGGAGCTGTGTGATGTGGGTACACAACACCCTTTTACCACCAGCTGATTTATGATTACACCTGTGTGTAGGAGGTGGGGGGGGGGGGGGGGTGTCATGTTTTAGAAGAGTGCAGAGAGCTGTGTGATGTGGGTACACAACACCCTTTTACCACCAGCTGATATATGATTACACCTGTGTGTAGGAGGTGGGGGGGGGGGGGGTGTCATGTTTTAGAAGAGTGCAGAGAGCTGTGTGATGTGGGTGCACGTACATCCTTTTACCACCAGCTGATATAAGATAAAACCTGTATGTAGGGGGGGGGGGGGAGCAGGGGGAGATTGTCATGCTTGAGAAGAGTGCAAAGAGCTGTGTGATGTGGGTGCACGACACCCTTTTACCACCAGCTGATATATGATTACACCTGCGTATAGGGGGGGGGGGGATAGCCATGTTTGAGAAGAATGCAGAGAGCTGTGTGATGTGGGTGCACGACACCCTTTGACCACCAGCTGATATATGATTACACCTGTGTGTAGGAGGAGGGGTCATCCTGTTTGAGAAGAGGGCAGAGAACTGTGTGATGTGGGTGCACGACACCCTTTTACCTCGAGCTGATATATGATTACACCTGTGTGGAGGAGGTGGGGGAGGGGGGGGGGGGTTTTCATGTTTGAGAAGAGTGCAGAGAGCTATGTGATGTGGGTACATGAACACCCTTTTACCACCAGCTGATATATGATTACACCTGTGTGTGAGGGAAGGAGGGGTTGTCATGTTTGAGAAGAGTGCAGAGAGCTGTGTGATGTGGGTACACAACACCCTTTTACCACCAGCTGATATATGATTACACCTGTGTGTAGGAGGTGGGGGGGGGGTGTCATGTTTGAGAAGAGTGCAGAGAGCTGTGTGATGTGGGTACACAACACCCTTTTACCACCAGCTGATATATGATTACACCTGTGTGTAGGAGGTGTGGGGGGGGGGGGGGGGGGGTTGTCATGTTTGAGAAGAGTGCAGGGAGCTGTGTGATGTGGGTACACAACACCCTTTTACCACCAGCTGATATATGATTACACCTGTGTGTAGGAGGTGGGGGGGGGGGGTGTCATGTTTTAGAAGAGTGCAGAGAGCTGTGTGATGTGGGTACACAACACCCTTTTACCACCAGCTGATATATGATTACACCTGTGTGTAGGAGGTGGGGGGGGGGGGGGTGTCATGTTTGAGAAGAGTGCAGAGAGCTGTGTGATGTGGGTACACAACACCCTTTTACCACCAGCTGATATATGATTACACCTGTGTGTAGGAGGTGGGGGGGGGGGGGTGTCATGTTTGAGAAGAGTGCAGAGAGCTGTGTGATGTGGGTACACAACACCCTTTTACCACCAGCTGATATATAATTACACCTGTGTGTAGGAGGTGGAGGGGGGGGGGGTGTCATGTTTGAGAAGAGTGCAGAGAGCTGTGTGATGTGGGTACACAACACCCTTTTACCACCAGCTGATATAAGATTACACCTGTGTTTAGGGGGGGGGGGGGGCGGTCATCATGTTTTAGAAGAGTGCAGAGACCTGTGTGATATAGGTACACAACACCCTTTTACCACCAGCTGATATATGATTACACCTGTGTGTAGGGGGGGGGGGGGGGGGTTGTCATGTTTCAGAAGAGTGCAGGGAGCTGTGTGATGTGGGTACACAACACCCTTTTACCACCAGCTGATATATCATTACACCTGTGTGTAGGGGGGGGGGGGGTTGTCATGTTTTAGAAGAGTGCAGAGAGCTGTGTGATGTGGGTACACAACACCCTTTTACCACCAGCTGATATATGATTACACCTGTGTGTAGGGGGGGGGGGGGTTGTCATGTTTCAGAAGAGTGCAGGGAGCTGTGTGATGTGGGTACACAACACCCTTTTACCACCAGCTGATATAAAATTACATCTGTGTGGAGGAGGTGTGGGGGGGGGGGTTGTCATGTTTTAGAAGAGTGCAGAGAGCTGTGTGATGTGGGTACACAACACCCTTTTACCACCAGCTGATATATGATTACACCTGTGTGTAGGGGGGGGGGGTTGTCATGTTTTAGAAGATTGCTTAGAGCTGTGTGATGTGGGTGCATGACACCCTTTTACCACCAGCTGATATATGATTACACCTGTGTGTAGGGGGGGGGGGGGGTTGTCATGTTTTAGAAGAGTGCAGAGAGCTGTGTGATGTGGGTACACAACACCCTTTTACCATCAGCTGATATATGATTACACCTGTGTGTAGGAGGTGGGGGGGGGGGGAGCAGGGGGAGATTGTCATGCTTGAGAAGAGTGCAAAGAGCTGTGTGATGTGGGTGCACGACACCCTTTTACCACCAGCTGATATATGATTACACCTGCGTATAGGGGGGGGGGGATAGCCATGTTTGAGAAGAATGCAGAGAGCTGTGTGATGTGGGTGCACGACACCCTTTGACCACCAGCTGATATATGATTACACCTGTGTGTAGGAGGAGGGGTCATCCTGTTTGAGAAGAGGGCAGAGAACTGTGTGATGTGGGTGCACGACACCCTTTTACCTCGAGCTGATATATGATTACACCTGTGTGGAGGAGGTGGGGGAGGGGGGGGGGGGGGGTTTTCATGTTTGAGAAGAGTGCAGAGAGCTATGTGATGTGGGTACATGAACACCCTTTTACCACCAGCTGATATATGATTACACCTGTGTGTGAGGGGAGGAGGGGTTGTCATGTTTGAGAAGAGTGCAGAGAGCTGTGTGATGTGGGTACACAACACCCTTTTACCACCAGCTGATATATGATTACACCTGTGTGTAGGAGGTGGGGGGGGGGTGTCATGTTTGAGAAGAGTGCAGAGAGCTGTGTGATGTGGGTACACAACACCCTTTTACCACCAGCTGATATATGATTACACCTGTGTGTAGGAGGTGTGGGGGGGGGGGGGTTGTCATGTTTGAGAAGAGTGCAGGGAGCTGTGTGATGTGGGTACACAACACCCTTTTACCACCAGCTGATATATGATTACACCTATGTGTAGGAGGTGGGGGGGGGGGGGGGTGTCATGTTTGAGAAGCGTGCAGAGAGCTGTGTGATGTGGGTACACAACACCCTTTTACCACCAGCTGATATATGATTACACCTGTGTGTAGGAGGTGGGGGGGGGGGGGGGGTGTCATGTTTTAGAAGAGTGCAGAGAGCTGTGTGATGTGGGTACACAACACCCTTTTACCACCAGCTGATATATGATTACACCTGTGTGTAGGAGGTGGGGGGGGGGGGGTGTCATGTTTGAGAAGAGTGCAGAGAGCTGTGTGATGTGGGTACACAACACCCTTTTACCACCAGCTGATATATGATTACACCTGTGTGTAGGAGGTGGGGGGGGGGGGGGGGGGTGTCATGTTTGAGAAGAGTGCAGGGAGCTGTGTGATGTGGGTACACAACACCCTTTTACCACCAGCTGATATATGATTACACCTGTGTGTAGGAGGTGGGGGGGGGGGGTGTCATGTTTTAGAAGAGTGCAGAGAGCTGTGTGATGTGGGTACACAACACCCTTTTACCACCAGCTGATATATGATTACAC
Organism: Strongylocentrotus droebachiensis; assembly: GCA_035222895.1. Lineage (NCBI taxonomy): Eukaryota > Metazoa > Echinodermata > Echinoidea > Camarodonta > Strongylocentrotidae > Strongylocentrotus > Strongylocentrotus droebachiensis. The sequence goes on from JAVYIG010002782.1 coordinate 213,361, forward strand.
CTGTGTGTAGGAGGTGGAGGGGGGGGGGGGTGTCATGTTTGAGAAGAGTGCAGAGAGCTGTGTGATGTGGGTACACAACACCCTTTTACCACCAGCTGATATAAGATTACACCTGTGTTTAGGGGGGGGGGCGGTCATCATGTTTTAGAAGAGTGCAGAGACCTGTGTGATATAGGTACACAACACCCTTTTACCACCAGCTGATATATGATTACACCTGTGTGTAGGGGGGGGGGGGGGGTTGTCATGTTTCAGAAGAGTGCAGGGAGCTGTGTGATGTGGGTACACAACACCCTTTTACCACCAGCTGATATATGATTACACCTGTGTGTAGGAGGTGGGGGGGGGGGGTTGTCATGTTTTAGAAGAGTGCAGAGAGCTGTGTGATGTGGGTACACAACACCCTTTTACCACCAGCTGATATATATGATTACACCTGTGTGTAGGGGGGGGGGGGTTGTCATGTTTCAGAAGAGTGCAGGGAGCTGTGTGATGTGGGTACACAACACCCTTTTACCACCAGCTGATATAAAATTACATCTGTGTGGAGGAGGTGTGGGGGGGGGGGGGGTTGTCATGTTTTAGAAGAGTGCAGAGAGCTGTGTGATGTGGGTACACAACACCCTTTTACCACCAGCTGATATATGATTACACCTGTGTGTAGGGGGGGGGGGGTTGTCATGTTTTAGAAGATTGCTTAGAGCTGTGTGATGTGGGTGCATGACACCCTTTTACCACCAGCTGATATATGATTACACCTGTGTGTAAGGGGGGGGGGGGGGTTGTCATGTTTTAGAAGAGTGCAGAGAGCTGTGTGATGTGGGTACACAACACCCTTTTACCATCAGCTGATATATGATTACACCTGTGTGTAGGAGGTGGGGGGGGGGGATGGGGGGTTGTTATGTTTTAGAAGATTGCTTAGAGCTGTGTGATGTGGGTGCATGACACCCTTTTACCACCAGCTGATATATGATTACACCTGTGTGTAGGGGGGGGGGGGGTTGTCATGTTTTAGAAGAGTGCAGAGAGCTGTGTGATGTGGGTACACAACACCCTTTTACCACCAGCTGATATATGATTACACCTGTGTGTAGGGGGGGGGGGGGTTGTCATGTTTTAGAAGAGTGCAGAGAGCTGTGTGATGTGGGTACACAACACCCTTTTACCACCAGCTGATATATGATTACACCTGTGTGTAGGGGGGGGGGGTTGTCATGTTTTAGAAGATTGCTTAGAGCTGTGTGATGTGGGTGCATGACACCCTTTTACCACCAGCTGATATATGATTACACCTGTGTGTAGGGGGGGGGGGTTGTCATGTTTTAGAAGAGTGCAGAGAGCTGTGTGATGTGGGTACACAACACCCTTTTACCATCAGCTGATATATGATTACACCTGTGTGTAGGAGGTGGGGGGGGGGGGATGGGGGGTTGTTATGTTTTAGAAGATTGCTTAGAGCTGTGTGATGTGGGTGCATGACACCCTTTTACCACCAGCTGATATATGATTACACCTGTGTGTAGGGGGGGGGGGGGTTGTCATGTTTTAGAAGAGTGCAGAGAGCTGTGTGATGTGGGTACACAACACCCTTTTACCATCAGCTGATATATGATTACACCTGTGTGGAGGAGGGGGGGGGGTGATGGGGGGTTTTCATGTTTTAGAAGATTGCTTAGAGCTGTGTGATGTGGGTGCATGACACCCTTTTACCACCAGCTGATATATGATTACACCTGTGTGTAGGAGGTGGGGGGGGGGGGGGGGGGTGTCATGTTTTAGAAGATTGCTTAGAGCTGTGTGATGTGGGTGCATGACACCCTTTTACCACCAGCTGATATAAAATTACATCTGTGTGGAGGAGGTGTGGGGGGGGGGGGGGTTGTCATGTTTTAGAAGAGTGCAGAGAGCTGTGTGATGTGGGTACACAACACCCTTTTACCACCAGCTGATATATGATTAAACCTGTGTGTAGGGGGGGGGGTTGTCATGTTTTAGAAGATTGCTTAGAGCTGTGTGATGTGGGTGCATGACACCCTTTTACCACCAGCTGATATATGATTACACCTGTGTGTAGGGGGGGGGGGGGTTGTCATGTTTTAGAAGAGTGCAGAGAGCTGTGTGATGTGGGTACACAACACCCTTTTACCACCAGCTGATATATGATTACACCTGTGTGTAGGAGGTGGGGGGGGGGGGGTGTCATGTTTTAGAAGATTGCTTAGAGCTGTGTGATATGGGTGCATGACACCCTTTTACCACCAGCTGATATAAAATTACATCTGTGTGGAGGAGGGGGGGAGTGGGGGGTTGTCATGTTTGAGAAGAGTGCTGAGAGCTGTGTGATGTGGGTGCACATACACCCTTTTACCACCAGCTGATAAGATTGCACCTCTGTGTAGGGGGGGGGGGTAGGGAGAGGTCGTCATGTTTGAGAAGAGTGCAGAGAGCTGTGTGATGTGGGTGCATGACACCCTTTTACCACCAGCTAATATAACATTACACCTGTGTGAAGGGGGGGGGGGGGGCAGGGGGAGGTCGTCATGTTTGAGAAGAGTGCAGAGAGCTGTGTGATGTGGGCGCAAGTATACCCTTTTACCACCAGCTGATATAAGATTACACCTGTGTATAGGAGGGAGGCGGTCATCATGTTCGAGAAGAGGGCAGAGAGCTGTGTGATGTGGGTGCATGACACCCTTTTACCACCAGCTGATATAAGATTATACCTGTGTGTAGGGGGGGGGGGGGGGAGGTCGGTCATCATGTAAGAGAAGAGTGCAGAGAGATGTGTGATGTGGGTGCACGTACACCCTTTTACCACCAGCTGATAAGATTGCACCTGTGTGTAGGGGGGGGGGGCAGGGAGAGGTCGTCATGTTTGAGAAGAGTGCAGAGAGCTGTGTGATGTGGGTGCATGACACCCTTTTACCACCAGCTGATATAAGATTACACCTGTGTGAAGGGGGGGGGCAGGGGGAGGTCGTCATGTTTGAGAAGAGTGCAGAGAGCTGTGTGATGTGGGTACACAACACCCTTTTACCACCAGCTGATATATGATTACACCTGTGTGGAGGAGGTGGGGGGGGGGGGGTGTCATGTTTTAGAAGAGTGCAGAGAGCTGTGTGATGTGGGCGCAAGTATACCCTTTTACCACCAGCTGATATAAGATTACACCTGTGTATAGGAGGGAGGCGGTTATCATGTTCGAGAAGAGGGCAGAGAGCTGTGTGATGTGGGTGCATGACACCCTTTTACCACCAGCTGATATAAGATTATACCTGTGTGTAGGGGGGGGGGCGGTCATCATGTAAGAGAAGAGTGCAGAGAGCTGTGTGATGTGGGTGCATGACACCCTTTTAGCACAAGCTGATATAAGATTACATCTGTGTATAGGGGGGGGGGAGGTGTCATGTTTGAGAAGATTGCATAGAGCTGTGCGATATGGATGCATGACACCCTTTTACCACCAGCTGATATAAGATTATACCTGTATGTAGGGGGGGGGGGCGGTCATCATGTTTGAGAAGAGTGCAGAGAGCTGTGTGTGATGTGGGTGCATGACACCCTTTTACCACAAGCTGATATAAGATTACATCTGTGTATACGAGGAAGGGTTGTCCTGTTTGGGAAGACGGCAGAGAGCTGTGTGATGTGGGTGCATGTACACCCTTTTACCACCAGCTGATATAAGATAACACCTGTGTATAGGGGGTGGGGGGTGTCATGTAAGAGAAGATTGCAGAGAGCTGTGTGATGTGGGTGCACGACACCCTTTTACCACCAGCTGATATAAGATTACACCTGTGTATAGGAGGAGGGGTCATCATGTTAGAGAAGAGTGCAGAGAGCTGTGTGATGTGGGTGCATGACACCCTTTTACCACCAGCTGATATAAGATTACATCTGTGTATAGGAGGAGGGGTCATCATGTTAGAGAAGAGTGCAGAGAGCTGTGTGATGTGGGTGCATGACACCCTTTTACCACCAGCTGATATAAAATTACATCTGTGTGGAGGAGGGGGGGGGGTGGGGGGTTGTCATGTTTGAGAAGAGTGCTGAGAGCTGTGTGATGTGGGTGCACGTACACCCTTTTACCACCAGCTGATAAGATTGCACCTCTGTGTAGGGGGGGGGGGGGTAGGGAGAGGTCGTCATGTTTGAGAAGAGTGCAGAGAGCTGTGTGATGTGGGTGCATGACACCCTTTTACCACCAGCTGATATAACATTACACCTGTGTGAAGGGGGGGGGGCAGGGGGAGGTCGTCATGTTTGAGAAGAGTGCAGAGAGCTGTGTGATGTGGGCGCAAGTATACCCTTTTACCACCAGCTGATATAAGATTACACCTGTGTATAGGAGGGAGGCGGTCATCATGTTCGAGAAGAGGGCAGAGAGCTGTGTGATGTGGGTGCATGACACCCTTTTACCACCAGCTGATATAAGATTATACCTGTGTGTAGGGGGGGGGGGGAGGTCGGTCATCATGTAAGAGAAGAGTGCAGAGAGCTGTGTGATGTGGGTGCACGTACACCCTTTTACCACCAGCTGATAAGATTGCACCTGTGTGTAGGGGGGGGGGGGCAGGGAGAGGTCGTCATGTTTGAGAAGAGTGCAGAGAGCTGTGTGATGTGGGTACACAACACCCTTTTACCACCAGCTGATATATGATTACACCTGTGTGGAGGAGGTGGGGGGGGGGGGGGTGTCATGTTTTAGAAGAGTGCAGAGAGCTGTGTGATGTGGGCGCAAGTATACCCTTTTACCACCAGCTGATATAAGATTACACCTGTGTATAGGAGGGAGGCGGTTATCATGTTCGAGAAGAGGGCAGAGAGCTGTGTGATGTGGGTGCATGACACCCTTTTACCACCAGCTGATATAAGATTATACCTGTGTGTAGGGGGGGGGGGCGGTCATCATGTAAGAGAAGAGTGCAGAGAGCTGTGTGATGTGGGTGCATGACACCCTTTTAGCACAAGCTGATATAAGATTACATCTGTGTATAGGGGGGGGGGGGGAGGTGTCATGTTTGAGAAGATTGCATAGAGCTGTGCGATATGGATGCATGACACCCTTTTACCACCAGCTGATATAAGATTATACCTGTATGTAGGGGGGGGGGGCGGTCATCATGTAAGAGAAGAGTGCAGAGAGCTGTGTGTGATGTGGGTGCATGACACCCTTTTACCACAAGCTGATATAAGATTACATCTGTGTATACGAGGAAGGGTTGTCCTGTTTGGGAAGACGGCAGAGAGCTGTGTGATGTGGGTGCATGTACACCCTTTTACCACCAGCTGATATAAGATAACACCTGTGTATAGGGGGTGGGGGGTGTCATGTAAGAGAAGATTGCAGAGAGCTGTGTGATGTGGGTGCACGACACCCTTTTACCACCAGCTGATATAAGATTACACCTGTGTATAGGAGGAGGGGTCATCATGTTAGAGAAGAGTGCAGAGAGCTGTGTGATGTGGGTGCACGACACCCTTTTACCACCAGCTGATATAAGATTACATCTGTGTATAGGAGGAGGGGTCATCATGTTAGAGAAGAGTGCAGAGAGCTGTGTGATGTGGGTGCATGACACCCTTTTACCAATAGCTGATATAAGATTACACCTGTGTATTATATGTGGAGGGTTTGTCCTGTTTGGGAAAAGGGCAGAGAGCTGTGCGATGTGGGTGCACGACACCCTTTTACCACCAGCTGATATAAGATAACACCTGTGTGGAGGGGGGCGGGGGCAGGGGGAGGTCGTCATGTTTGAGAAGAGTGCAGAGAGCTGTGTGATGTGGGCGCAAGGATACCCTTTTACCACCAGCTGATATAAGATTACACCTGTGTATATAGAGAAGGGGTTGTCATGTTTGAGAAGAGTGCAGAGAGCTGTGTGATGTGGGTGCACGACACCCTTTTACCACCAGCTGATATAAGATTACACCTGTGTATAGGGGGGAGGCGGTCATCATGTTTGAGAAGAGTGCAGAGAGCTGTGTGATGTGGGTGCATGACACCCTTTTACCACCAGCTGATATAAGATTACACCTGTGTATAGGAGAAGGGGTTGTCATGTTTGAGAAGAGTGCAGCGAGCTGTGTGATGTGGGTGCATGACACCCTTTTACCACCAGCTGATATAAGATTACACCTGTGTATAGGAGAAGGGGTTGTCATGTTTGAGAAGAATGCAGAGAGCTGTGTGATATGGGTGCATGACACCCTTTTACCACCAGCTGATATAAGATTACACCTATGTTTAGGAGAAGGGGTTGTCATGTTAGAGAAGAGTGCAGAGAGCTGTGTGATATGGGTGCATGACACCCTTTTACCACCAGCTGATATAAGATTACACCTATGTTTAGGAGAAGGGGTTGTCATGTTAGAGAAGAGTGCAGAGAGCTGTGTGATGTGGGTGCACGACACCCTTTTACCACCAGCTGATATAAGATTACACCTGTGTGAAGGGGGGGGGGGGGGCGGTCATCATGTTAGAGAAGAGTGCAGAGAGCTATGTGATGTGGGTGCACGTACACCCTTTTACCACCAGCTGATATAAGATTACTCCTGTGTGAGTCTTCTATAGGGTAAAAGGCCATATTTTGGTGGCTGTCTTCTTGTGCGCTCTAACTGCCACATTTCTTGACAGATTTCTTTCAAATTTTCCACAGAGATGCATTATCCTCTAATATACACATATATTGTTTGATGATGCTGCTCCTAGTCATGGCAATAGCCTGAGCCACCTCATCCCTTTGTTTCCGGGAGGGGAGAGGGGATCTTTGTCCCTCCTTCGAACATAAGGATGACACAAACTCGCTGCCACTGACGGGGGATACATTCGCATTGCACAGCAATACAGATTGCGATATTTCTAGTTTTTATTTCATTTTATTTTATTTAAGAGATTGATAGTTTAAAAAACTTGCACTGGTGCTTACATCTACATGTTTGTAATCTGCAATTGTCCTCGTTATTACATATTAGGCCTACCTGGTCAGTTTTACAGTTACATGCAGGAATTGTTAAGGATGAGTAAATGTTATAGCATAGTCTGACATCCACGCATGCACTGATTTATAGACCTTTACTAATGTACCAAGTGGTCTGACCGGGAGACCTACAGGATATCCTACACTCCCGTATAGGTGATGATGATAATGATTAGATTTGAAGACATCAACATTAATTTTAGCTAGTTGGTATAAAGCACTGTAGTATTATAATGATTATTACATTGTGCATGATCAGTGGACTCCCTCCTAGGAGCCTCACAGGTTTGAAAGAAGATTCTTGTAAAGGATTAGATAATAATAATAATAACGTTTTATATACCCAGGGTAGCCACTTCAGTTATGAAACTGCTCTTCCAGCGGGCCCTGCATAACATAATATGCTATTGCTACCCTGCTCCAATCTTATATGCTGAGCGCCTAGCTAGAAGGCAGAAGGTCCCATTGTTATAAGTCTTTGGCATGACTCGGCCGGGGTTCGAACCCACGACCTCCCGTTCATGAGGCGGGCGCTCTAACCACTGATCCACCATGCCCGGTCTTTCCAGTCCCCTTGGATCACTATTCATATACAGCCAAACCTGTCTATAGCGACCGCCCAAGGGAAATACAAAAGTGGTCTTTGTAGACTGGTGGTCTTTGTAGACAGGTTCCTTTAGTACTTGTTTCAATGAGAAACCATTTTCAAGGGAACAAAAAATGTGGCGTTTGTAGACAGATGGTCACTAAAGCAGGTTTGACTGTAGCTTAACATTAAACCTTGTTTTACTTTAGATGCAGGTAGATTTGGAGATGATTCCTTTATTCCAGAGACCCAGCTTTCAGCCAAGAAGAAAAATAGTGAGTTCAGCATTAAAGGGAAACCAACATTACCAGACAACTACTCTAAAAGAAAGCAGACAAAAAAGACTGGTGAAAGTTTGAATGGAATTGGACAAACAATAAGAAAGTTGTAATCACTATACGTATGGGTATTTCAAATTGGCTGACTTGGTAATGTAACTGTGATGTAGTGCTGGACAACTTTCCCATATGATTCAACACCCAAAATGACTGAAATGTTAGGCTCAGGTTAGACTTTTTCTTTTTAGAGGACCTATATTACTATGCTATCCACAATAAATTCTAATTAGTGCCTCAAGGTTGAAGGCAAATGGGAATTAATTATATTTTTATACATGACAAATGGGAAAGTTGTATGTGACTAGGTCACAATCCACTGACCAAATTGCCAATTTGATATTCGCATAGATCTTGTGATCTCATATTTCAAACAACTCCCTTATTATTAGTCTGATTTATTTGAAAATTTGCGATTCTGTTTCTCTTATTTTTCTGCATTCATGCAAATGATATTATTACAAAGGTCGGTTTGTCCATGCCTCCCTGACCATTTTTAAATCCAGTTTTCAAATTTACATGTCAGTTTTGTTATTGCTAGTATTGTCATTATTATTATTGTTGTATTTTTTTTATATCCATAAATGTATTTATATATTGTTTATGTTCCTGGTATATGTATGTCACTCGCCAGTTTCTGTATTTTTTTAAATCAGACAATAAATTATCTTGAATCTTGAATCTTGAATGAATTGTACTAATATGCAAGACAGTCAAATTCACATATTCCATTTACTTATTTATTTATTTATTAGTCTTCTGCTTTTTCTCTTTCCTGTTAACTTCAGATGTCTCAGCAGTGGAAGAATCTGACTCGGATACAGACATTGATGAAACAGGTGAGAAGCAGAGCTGCCAACCAGTACGGTTTAGTCGTATTTTGTACGATTTAGTCGTATTTTGTATGATTTAGTCGTATTTCGTATGATTTTTAGAAGCAAATACGATTTTGCTCAATAAAATATGATTTAAAAAAAAAAAAAAAAAAAAAAAAAAAATCTGTCCTGTAAAGTATCCTACAAGCATCTCAAATTGGCAATATGGGGATGTTCATTGGTTCATCGAATACACCAGTCATGACAAAATCATGCATATTCAACCAGATGATCCATACAAAAAATTCTTCCTGTATGTAGGAACTCTAAGCGGCATTGATCCGCGTAACAGTCCGTGTTTATTTTTAAGACTACAACTTTTGTCAGTAAAATACAACTTTTGGATTAAAGAATACAGTTTTTGAACTCCAGAGGTTGGCAGGTCTTGAGAAGGTTCTTTCAACTCTCTATAGATCAACACACCTTCAATGGTCTAAATAGTCAATATGACAATAATCAGATAGCTTTTACAGATCCAACGTTGTGATTGGTCCTCAGCTTGTCACATGATTTCAATCGTTAGGATCATAATTAGCTGCTGGTAATTTGTTTATGTTATATTGACCACCTGGTCCAATGAGTATATTTTTGCGTTGTACCGTATCTAAGCAACCCTGCACGCACAAGCACATACCCATTGTTCACGTTTGAGGCGGAAGGCTTGACGGCTCTAGAAAGGAACAGCATAAAAAATAGCAGTTACCCCTAATTTCATAGTAAAGTGTAATCAAGGCTATAACTGGATGGGGGTGTAATGTGTTATGCTCTATAAAAGAACTGAGTATTATTATTATTATTATTATACAATTTTGGACCGCAAGGGAGTTTTATTTTCCCTTGTAATCATATTTTCCCTCAGCACCTTGCCCTTCGTGAAAATATAACCCTTTGGGGAAAATAAGTTGCTCGTCAGCGATCTAAAGAATATTAGATTGTACATGTATACATACCCTTCCAGTCAATATCTGTATGATCCATGCAAAGCCAAATGCTGATTTGTAACAGACCAGTTTTCATCAAGTAGTAAATGGGCAAGCCCATATTAGTCCACTGTTTGGACTGTTTCTGTGTCGCTTGCCCAATTCGCTGATAACCTAACACACCCTCACCGCTAATACCAGGAGGGACATTTATTAGAATGCCGTATTTGTTGTAGCTGAATTAATTTCAGCTGATATGACTCATTTCTATCTGCGCTGCGCACGCTCAAACACTGTTCAATACGACATTAATACTGTGTAGTGTGCGGCATAGATGAAAATGTATAATAATTCAAGCTCTAACACGAAATTGCGCAAATGCATCCTAACGCATTCCCTTGTTTCTTGATGTGTTTTATTTCCAATTTTCTTTTTCCCAGGACCATTTGATATATTACTTGCTTCTGCCCAAACGCAAGCTGTTATGGCAACTCAAGCTGTAGAAAACATGGAAACTCAAGCCGTAGACAACATGGAAACTCAAGCCGTAGACAACATGGAAACTCAAGCCGTAGACAAAATGGCAACTCAAGCCATTGACAACATGGCAACATTGGCAGTAGACAACATAGAAACTCAAGCTGTAGACAACATGGAAACTCAAGCCGTAGACAACATGGAAACTCAAGCTGTAGACAATATGGCAACATTGGCAGTAGACAATATGGAAACTCAAGCTGTAGATGGTATTGCAACACAAGCCATCGACAACATAGAAACTCAAGCCATTGACAACATGGCAACATTGGCAGTAGACAATATGGAAACTCAGGCCATCGACAACATTGAAACACAAGCTATCGACAGCACAGCAACAATTGCTGTTGACAGCATGGCAACACAGGCTGTTGATTACAGTCCAGATAGTGACTCGTCTGATACAGGTAAGAAGAACAAACTTAAGGCAAAACAAAAATTCTATTTCATCATCATCATCACCATCACCACCATCATCATCATCATCATCATCACCATCATCATCATCATCATCATCATCATCACCACCACCACCACCATCATCATCATCATCATCATTTATGAAAGTTGTGCCATCATAGCACTCCTTCCCTCTTCTTCTTGTCTTGAGCATCCTCCTCATTTAAACCAACCTTATTGCTTTCTTTCTTGCTTGCAGAGCGCGTTCTTTATACCTCACTCACAAATACTCTTCTGTTGTGCAAGCAGAAGATTTGAACCGATCTATAAATGAGATGAGCCTGCCTATAGAGATATAAAAGACAGAGGCTGTTCAGTATACATACATTGTACTACCTACTCAGGGCTGTCGTTTAAAGCCGGTAACCGGTAAAACTTGCCGCCTATTCACTCGTTTCTTACCGGCTATAATTCCTATAATAAACCTTGCAAAAATCACAGAAAGTAGATCTAAATCAATGCTAATCCAAAATTTCCTTAATTTCGTCCAAGATATAATTAGTGCCGCACATACACGGCCGCAGTCGACGAAATCCCTTACGATCACGAACGCGACGTCGTCCGTACTTACCTAGACCTATCTATCTAACGTTACATCGCAGTTCTCCCCCCACAGCGCGGCGGCCAAGCCCGCCCGTCCCTACCCCATTGCGATCCCGATGTGCACGCGAGAAGACGATGCACACTGATCATAACAAAACTGAAGCTAGCTCGCTGTAACCAAACTATCCGTTGCCGATTTGATATTTGAAGATCACGGAAACCGGGGCCTATACACGTGCGTGCAATGTCTAGAGACAACGTACTTTAGATTCTGAGATGCGCAAATCGGCAACAGAGTTTTGAACTCGGCTGAGTTTAGGCCGGCCACGGCCGTCCCCGGCGGACCCCCGCAGCTAGCTCGCATGATATATGCAGGCTCGCGCTCCGCGAATATTCAAAACTAACTTCCGATCGCACATAACTTATTTCCTTAAAAAAGTTGAATAAACAAATATACAGTGTCTTCACTTTGTCAGGAAAAACAGTGATATAACATTATAAAATGAACAGGAACTGAAGTAAATTCTTAAATGTATTCAATAATTTCATGTCAAAAAAAAATAATTAAATGAGAATTCACATGGGGAGCCAAATAAAAGTCACAAGTAAAAAAAAAAAAATCAAAATCTAGCCTCTGCTGCCCATTATTTAAATACTGTACATGTATTCAACAAATCATGATGTAGAAAGATTGAGTATGGTACATCATCTCAGTTTAATTAAAAATTACAAAGTAATGGTACAAAGTGATAAATAATTATCAACTTAATAACTTTTCTTATGAGTTATGATTGTTCATGTAATATTAAACATGAACAATATGTGTGTTTATTACAATATATGTGTAATACAAGGTAGGAAAGATAACTACAAATTTTCTTCTTAGGTATGCACCAGATTGCACGATTTCAAGTGGAAAATCCCAAAAGGTCCCTACCGTGGCAGGGGGGATACCCCCCTCCCACACCCTCCCCCCCTCGGTCGCTTCGCTCCCTCGCAGTGATGGTACCTCCTATAAAATTCAAATTACCTCCTTCAAAAATAATTAACAAGACCCCTGCCTACTAATACCTTGGTGCATGCAGAGCTGCCAACCATTACGCTCGTGATGGCGTTATCTCAAGAATGATAATGCTATCACAAGCTATTTTTGCATACATAATGAGCCCCATGACCTTTGACCTTGACCTCATGACCCCCATCATCTACATGTATGTATCTTGCAGAGCCAATGAACTGAGTAGATTTTGGGGCCATGAGGTCAAAGATCAATGGGTCATACATGTATATGAAAAATAGCTTGTAATCACGATTTTCTGAGGACCTGTTAATGGATTACAATCAAACTTGTTTGAAAAATGTCTTCTGTTTTGGTTTGCAAAATTGCTCTATGATGGAGGCATCATTTTTCGACTGTGCACAGTTGAAGTTCCATCTAGTTTAAGAATTGAAGTATTCTGTAAAAAAATATGAAGGAAAAACAGTGGATAGAGAATGATGAAAAAGAATAAAGATAATGCTTTTTATTTACTCATGTAATTATTTCAAATTGTTTAAATTTGAAATATGTGTGCTATACAAGTGTTTCATAAGGAACACACACACTCAAAGAGGAATAAGGGTGATAATGTGCAGTCCTGCCCAAGAGTGATTCGCATAAAGACAGAATTTGGACGAGACAGGATTCGTCCAATGTCCGCTTCCCTCATCTGTTGAGAGGACGTCTATATTTGAGCGCACTTGCAGAAAACATCTCATGAGTAAGAGAGAGATCGTAAAATTCTCTTGTTGGCTGATACAAATAAAGAAATAATGATGCACTAACAAAAGAGTCATACTTTAGTTCAGCGTAGCTCCCTCCCTTTTGGCCCAATGTCAACGCACTGTGGTTCGCCCAGGTAAAGGCGCCATTTTAAACAGGGGAATCAGAGCAGAAGACACCAGGGGGGTGTTTAACAAAGATCCGAAGTCGAACTTAACTCTAAGTTGGACTTAACAATTATGGAGAGCCGTTTGTAGCCTTAAAATAAAGTATATTCAAAAGCGAAAATTGAAGTATTTTTGACTTTTTATAAATTCCACATCAAGAACATGAAATCTCCTTGATAACAGAAAACATGAATGATTTGAATCAACATTTTATGCCTTTTGAAATAACTTTTACAAAATATTTTCAGTGATGCTAACAGCTTTCCGTAATTGTTAAATCCAACTCAGAGATAAGTTCAACTTGGGATCTTTGTGAAACACTCCCCTGATGAGATAGGGAGCAAGATGTGAATATGCTAGGATAATGTCTTCTAGAAGGATTCCCTGGAAAATTCCCCAGGGGGTGTTTCATCAACTAAAATCGATTTCGATTTTAAAAATCAATTTTAAGGCCGAATTAGTTTTAGCTTAAAACCGATACATGTGAGCTGTTTCATCAAATCGATTTTAAGCTAAAATAGATTTTTAGGTGTCTGCAATCAAGGCTAGTCAATTTGGGGTAAATCAATCACAAAATGGCCTTGCTTAACTACGGTGAGAGTCCTTGAAAAGTAAGTAAAATCTGTTTTTCTTTGAAAATATCAATTCTGTTGATAATAAATCTGTTATTTTGGAAGAAGAAAAGTGTTCCTCTCATTATTATGCAATTTCATTTTTGTGTAACTGAACGAAATCTTAAATAAAATCAATTTATATCACTCTCCAAGTGGACGAATTGCACCGGTTCAACCATTTCAGTAAATTCAGTCCCATTCATATAAATTCATGCAGGTTCAATAGTAATTACCTAACGACGTGTATTATTCGGTTAGGACAGACAGGTACAAACTCATTAGTCTAGTTTATTCTTGCAGTAGTATTGTGGTTTTACTAGTTATGCTACTAGTTGTAGATTTGGGCTTAGAATCAAGATCTGAGCCTAGATCTAGGCCGAGGCCCTAGATAGACTAGACCTAGACCTCTAGACTACTAGATCTAGATCTATACGGTATACCTAGCTCTAGACTATCTATATCCCTTATTTATTTATGCATTGTCTTGTTTTTGTTGATATAGCATCTAGAGTCTAGAGACTAGTCTAGTCTAGGTCTAGATTTTCTAGACTCTAGATCTAGACTAGTCTAGCCTATAGATCTAGAGCTAGGTCTAGATCTAGGCCTAGGGTCTAATTATAAATGATAGATCTACTCTAGATCTAGATGTAGATTTAGTCTAGAGTCTAGGTCTAGATCTACATGATACTTGATAGATCTAGATCTAGGGTAGATGTAGATTTCTAGACCTGTAAGTGAGGTGGGGGGGGGGGGGGGGGTAAAGAGCGCATTTCTTTTTGTTTTAGGTCCCGAATATTTGAAAATCGCGCCGGCCGCAAATTCGCTCAGTGGGGGGGGGGGGGGAGGTAACACTTATTTTTTGTTTATTTGGCCGGGGGGGGGGGGGGGGGGGGGGGCACGTCCCTGTTGGTCAGTACATTTTTGGAAAATTTTGCTGATTTGAACATTTTTTTTGGGGG